>SJYC01021989.1:0-52312 GCA_006408675.1 Madoqua kirkii | reverse complement strand
GGACACCTGTTCTAATACCATACACAAAAATAAACTCAAAATAGATTAAAGACCCAAATGTAAGACTATACTGTAAAATTCTTAGAGGAAAAGAGGCAGAAACTCTGACATCAATTGTAGCTGTATCTTTTTTGATTCATCTCCTACAAAAATGGAAATTAAAAAAAATTAAAACAAATGGGCCCTAATGAAACTCAAAAGCTTTTGCACAGCCAAGGAAACCATAAACAAAATGAAAAGACAATCCTCAGAATCGGGGAGAATGTTGGCAAACAAAGTAACCCACA
Source organism: Madoqua kirkii (assembly GCA_006408675.1). Taxonomy (NCBI): domain Eukaryota; kingdom Metazoa; phylum Chordata; class Mammalia; order Artiodactyla; family Bovidae; genus Madoqua; species Madoqua kirkii. The sequence continues at coordinate 52,025 of SJYC01021989.1, read as the reverse complement.
GAGAATTAATCTCCAAAATTTACAAATAGCTCATGAAACTCAAAGAAAACACGAACAACCCAATTAAAAAATGGGCAGAAGACTAAATATATATTTACCCAAAGAAGACATACAGATGGCCAAAATGCACATGAAAAAGTTCAACACTGCTAACTGTTAGAGAAATAAAAATCAAAACTAAAATATCACCTCACACCAGTCAGAGAGACCATCCTCAAAAAGTCTATAAACAATAAATGTTGGAAAAAGTGTGGAGAAAAGGGAATTCTCCTAAACTGCTCGTGGGAATGTAAATTGGTACTGCCACTGTGGAAAACAGTATGGAGCTTCCTTAAAACTAAAAATAGAGCTCTGTATGGTCCAGCAATACCGCTCCTGGGCATATTTCCAGAGAAAATCTTGGCTCAAAAACATGCATGCATCCCCATGTTCACTGCAGTGCTGTTTACAATAGCAGCGTCAGAAAAGTCATCTAAATGCTCATTGACAGAAAAATAGATAAAGAACATGTGGAACACACATAACATGGGATATCACTCAACCATTAAAGCAAATGAAACGGTGGCTCAGATGGTAAAGAATCTGCCTGCAATGTGGGCGACCTGGGTACGACCTCCTGGGAAGATCCCCTGGAGAAGGAAATGGCTACCCACTCCAATATTTCTGCTGGAGACTTCCAAGGACAGAGGAGCCTGGCTGGCTACAGTCCACGGGATGGCAAAGAGGTGGACACTACTGTGCGAGTTTTACTTTCACATTCACATTAACACAAATGAAATGACATTTACAACAAGGTGGATGGAGAGATTACCATACTAAGTGACATGTCAGACAGAGAAAGACAAATGTCATTGCTTATATGTGGAATTCAGCAAAAATTGTACAAGTGAACTTATTTATAAAACAGAAACAGACTCACAGACTTAGAAAACAAACTTGTGGTTCCCAAACGGGAAAAGTGTTTGAGGGACTAGTTGAGGATTTGGGACTGACATGTACACACTATGATCTTTAGAATAGATAACCAACAAGGACAAAGGTTATAGCACAGGGAACCCTGCTCAAAATTCTGTAAATCTAAATAGGAAAAAACTTGAAAAAAATAAATATATGTATATGCATAGCTGAATTACTTTGTTGTACAACTAAAACTAACACAACATTGTTAACAAATTATTGTCCAATATAAAATAAAAATTAAAAAAAAAGAAAAAATAAGAGTGAGGGGACATAGGTATAACTATGGCTGATTCATGTTGATGTTTGGCCATAACCAACACAATATTGCAAAGCAATTATCCTTCAATTAAAATAAATAAATTTATTTTAAAAAGAAAAAAATAGTGTATTTAACAATTATTATCCTATTCCTCTACAGTGTGCTTCTTTAGGCATATTTCTTGAAAATTAAAATTGCTTTTGTCTAGGAAAAAACACACTATCTTTCACCATAATTTATAAAAATCTGATCATGTAGATATCAGTTCCTTAAAAATTGATTCTTTTTTTCTCCCGGGAATGTTGAGAGGATTTCTTGTCTTTCTATGAGAGGAAGATGACAGAAAAACTTTGGAAGAAATTCAGAGAAACTCTTGGGTTGAAATCTTTAGATTTTCTTTCCTCAAATGGAGCATTTAAGGGTCAAATACAAACTAACCCAGTCTGGTGTGAGTACACAAAGGATCACAGTCTATCAGTTTACAATAAATATCATCTCTCACTGCTTTTCCCTGAGCAAGTGGACAAGAAAACAGCAGGCAGATGCAGCTCTGGATGGAACTGTAAAACCCTGTCCACCCAGAAGCCTGATACAGACAGACAAGGGGCTTATTCTCCTGAAAGGAACAGGGGAGACTGTCAACTCCTCCTGGGCAGCTGCGCTTGGAGGCCTCTGGAGCCTGTGGATTCATGACTGAGCTGCAAGTGCAGTTGCCTAGGAGATGAGAGGCGTGCAGATGATGCCTGCCTTGCTTGACCTGATTCAAGATCTAGTTGCCTAAGTTGCATCTACAAGTTGCTGAGCTAGCAGAGCACCAGAGAAAAGGGGAATTTCCTCCTGCTCTGCCTGCAACGCAGGGTTAGACCCCTGGGTTGGGATGATCCTCTGCAGAAGGAAATGGCAACCCACTCCAGTATTCTTGCCTGAAGAATTCTATGGACAGAGGAGCTTGGAGCGCTACAATCCATTAGTCACAAAGAGTTGGACACAACTGAGCAGCTAAAACTTTTTGTAAGGCACTAACATCCATTCTGGCACCAGAAACATCTCTGTATGGCTCAGGTCTGACTTCTTGTATGATGTCCTATGTAACGTCCCCAGAGTGTCCTGGCCTGGAGCTGGAAGACTGGTGACCTTTCAGGTTCATTGAACTTGTGACATCCCAATGGCAAGACTCCAGCCTTCCCTGTCAACCCCTGAGCCATCAAGAACTGGGCCAGACAATTTCTGCCCTGGGCTAGCGCTGCGGGAAACACAAAGCCAAACAAAGTACAAGCAGCCATTGGTTACATTTAGGGAGAAGCTGTTACATAAAAGATAGTCGTTAATCAATATCACTATTTGTTATCAGCAATCACAAGAGTTTTGTTATTAGTTGGGAGGGCCCTAATGTTATTTGTTTCTCAATACCCTGATACCAAAAGAAGAATTTTATTATATAGTGCTGTCTGAAACCATCTAGAAAGCAATATTGTCATGATTTTTATTAAATATAAGAAACTTTTTCTATGTAAGAATACCTACTTTGCAGAGTGCTTTAAATCTTGCATAATATATATTATTCTGTTAGATGCTACAGAAATTAGTATGTGTTAGATAAGAAAGGGGGGCTTGCTAGGTGACTCAGTGGTAAAGAATCCACCTGCCAATGTAGGAGCCATGGGAGATGTGGGTTATGATCCCTGGGTCGGGAAGATCCCCTATAGGAGGGAATGGCAACCCACTCCAGCGTTCCCAAGGGACAGAGGAGACTGGTGGGCTACAGTCCATGGGGTCGCAAAGAGCCAGAGACAATGAAGCAACTGAACACACAATATACATAGGTAAGAAAGAGAGGTTTAAAATACTTTAGTGACCAGGTCAAGATATATAATTCAGGAAGACTGAATATCAGCACTATCACTCAGTGCTGTGGGCCTGCTCAGTCCCTTCAGTCATGTCTGACTCTGTGACCCTTTGGACTGCAACCAGCCAGGCTCCTCTGTCCACAAGATCCTCCATGCAAGAATACTGGAGTGGGTTGCCATTTCCTTCTCCAAACTCACTGAACAATTCACTTCAATCCTGACATCTGCTAACAGATGTCATCCAAGGGTTCTTCTTCCAGGGATGCTGATGTATTATGGTCAGCATAGCAAGCTGGTGTGTATCAGAAGTCTACATCCTGGGATGCAGGACGTACAGGATGCTCTGGTCCCCATCCCTCTCAGACATAGGAAATCTGAACGTCCTCGGGGCTCCTGAATCCCCTCCCTGGGCGGGGTGTCTACAAGGGGCGCCAGCACGTGGGATGGACCCCCCCTCCCGGGGCTGCCCTACCTGCGCGAGCGGTAGAACTGACACCTCTTCAGCGGGATCTTGGCCACGTGCTCTCGCAGGCCCACGAACAGGACGCTCTGGCTGTGCAGGATCCTCAAGCTCCTGATGGGCTCGGGTCGCCTCTCGGGGAAGAGCTCCATCTCTTCCAGCACACAGCCGCCGGAGGTCTGGGTCAGGGGCGCCCGCACCTTCTTAATGGTGCCATGATCTGCGGAGGCAACAGGGAAAGCAGAAAAGTGAGATCAGCGGTCTCACCATCACTCACCAGCTAAGCCACCAGGCTTCTCCAGGCAGGCTGCACATAGGGCCATCTGAGGAGCTTGGACAGATGCCAGGAGACCCACCCTGGAGGTGTACAGTCAGCCACACTGGACATGGGGCCAGGCACAAGTATTTTGACAGCTCTCAGCACAAGCGACATAAAACCGGGATGTGGACCACAGCTACCAGCTGTCTGGTCCCCATGCAGGTCCGGAGACCCAGAGCACGGCAGAGCTTGAAAGAAAAAAAGTGAAGTCGCTTAGTCGCATCTCTTTGCAACCCTGTGGAGTGTATCCCACCTGGATCCTCTGTCCATGGGATTTTCCAGGCAAGAGTACTGGAGTGGGTTGTCATTCTCGTCTCTAGGGGATCTTTCCAACTCAGGGATCGAACCCAGGTCTTTTGCATTGCAGACAGACACTTTACCATCTGAGCCACCAGGGAAGCCCGCATCAGAGCTTACCGTGGTCCAAAGCAGCTGGCTTTGCACCATCCCATGGAGAAAACCAGGTGAAAGGGCTGGATTCTCGGTGTCAGACAGAGGAACTGACTCTGCAGCTCTACGCAGCGGACCCCACCTGACAGACGGCTGCAGATGCACAGGCAGCAAAGGAGGCTTCTGCTCCTTCCGGCCTTGAAAGTATATCCGTCTCTGCGTCTGCATCTAAACACACACACACTCTCTCTCTCAGACTTGTTCTCTGGGATGCTGTCCTGGGTCTCAGCTCCATGGATTCTTCTTTCCAGTCCTACTGAACATCAATTTCAACCCAACCCCCTCCCTCCTCCATGTTTTCTGTTCATCATGGTGCTTACACTCATTTTGGTCTTAAGTGCTGCCCCAGGACAAGTGGGCCAGGGTCACCTGAACCACACAGATCCCCCCAGAGTGGCTGCGAGGGACACAGAGGAGGGTCCTCCCAGCCAGTAAGGGGCACGGCACAGTCAACCCCCAGGGTCGGGACACAGACTTGAAACATAGGATACTGTCTGTGGTGCATGGATGTGAACGCCTACTCCCTCCAGCCAATCTGCCAATCCAGGCATGGATCCAACCCTCGAGAAACACCTCTGAGAGCAGACGGCAAGCTCCTCAGATCATCCTGGCTGAAGAAAACCCAAGGGAACTTAGTTTCAAAAGATCACAATTCTCACTCTATCAACACAGACAACGAGGTTAGGAAGTCTTCATAAAGAGGAAGTGGAATCCAGAATCTTTGGCTTCAAGGCCTCTGATCGATCTGCTAATCTCAGAAGATTTGAACAGAAATTACCTTTCCAGTTTTCCATTCCTAGGAGAGTCTTTACAGATGGAGGATGTTTACCGAAATGGATATATGTTATCCTGAGTTCATTAAGGAATATGTATCTGAAACATCTCCAGTGATCATTCATTGATTATGAACTGTTATAAGTAATATGTATGTAATAGTCTATTTAATTTTGCATGTAATAATATATTCAATATCATTAAATCATTGCTCAATTTTATTTTAGGTTAGTTGGTTAAACATGTAACTTTTGGGAAAGCTCAAGCACAGAATTGCTATGGATGCTGGGAAGATTAAAAATAAGGAGAATCCCATGGAGAGAGGAACTTGGAGGGCTACAGTGCATAGGGGTGCAAAGAGTAAGACATGACTGAAGTGACTTAACATGCATACACACACTTGTGTTTAAGGGAAGAGTGTGTTTGTGAACACACAGCAAAGTATGGGGATGGAGAGATCGGGGGTCAGACGATGCAGCAAGGCAGCATTTTAATAAATAATCAGACTTCAGCGTGGAAGAAAATTTGTATTTATTATATAAGTCAATCCAGTTTTGACTTGGAGAGCACAGTTCCCAGCTGATGGGAAGTTCAACCCAGCGATGGTTGGGTCTTCCAGCTTGTATGACGCAAAGGAACAAAGTTGAGCAGGACATCAGGGCAGTGGTGCAAACAAAGTGGGAGCTTCATGGAAGGTGACTTCATCATCCACTGGCAGATGGAATTGCCAGGCTTCCTGTGGACCAGCGACAGGAGCCCCTGCTGCCCTTCGGGAAACCCTGACAATCAAACAAGGTCTGAGACTGAAGTTAGGAGTCAGGCCCATCACTACCCAGTGAGCAGCAAGGCTCTGGTGAGGCTTAAGTCAGATTCTTGGGAATACAGAGTGCCCGTGTGTGTGTGCATGTGTGCGTGCTAGGGTGCTTTAGCTGCATCCAACTCTTTTGGACTCTATGGACTGAAGCCCACCAGGCTCCTCTGTTCATGGGATTCTCCAGGCAAGAATAATAGAGTCAGTGTCCTTCTTCAGGGGATCTTCCCCACCCAGGGATCAAACCTGCATCTCTTACATCTTCTGCATTGGCAGATGGGTTCTTTATGCCTAATGCCACCTGGGAATGTATACACTACTATGGATAAAACAGATAACTAATAAGAACCTGCTATATAGCACAGGGAACTCTACTCAATACTTTGTAATGGTCCACATGGAGAAAGAATCTAAGAAAGAGTGGATACATGTATATGTACAACTGACTCACTTTGCTGTATACCTGAAGCTAAAACAACACTTCAAATCAACTATACTCCAATAAACATAAAAAAAAGACTCTTGGGATAAAATAGAACATTTTAGAACAATGCAGGAGTATAGGTGGGGAGTGGCAGACTAGGCAGGAGTCCAGCTGAATAACTGTCATGTTTTGACTATTATCAGCACTGAAAAATTGATGCTCTTAAACTGTGGTGCTGGAAAGACTCTTCAGAGTCCCTTGGACAGCAAGGAGATCAAGTCAGTAAATCCTAAAGGAAATCAACCGTGCATATTCATTGAAAGAACTGAAGATGAAACTCTAATACTTTGCCCACCTGATGTGAGGAGCCAACTCACTGGAAAAGACCCTGATGCTGAGAAAGACTAAAAACAGAAGAAAGAGGTAAGGGAGGATGAGATAATTGAAAGACATCACTGACTCAATGGACATAAGTTTGAGCAAACTCTGGGAGACAGTGAAGGACAAGGAAGCCTGGTGTTCTGCGAGTCCATGGAGTCTCAAAAAGTCAGACGTGACTTAGTAACTGGACAACAACACACTATTTTCACAGGAGCCATGGGCGAGCAAACTAAATCCTATTCAACAGGAGAACAAAGACAGTTGGCTGATTATTGTTTATTTTGCTGACAGATTATTACTCTGTGAAACCAAATCAATAATAATGCAAACATCCATATGCTTATACACATTTTGGATTCTTAAGCAACTGTGAGGGAAAAACAAATTTTAAAAGATCTTTCAAAATTTGATTTAAAAGAACTAACCATCACTGATCAAAATTTCTCAGTGTATATTTCTGCACACCTTGTATCTACTTTCCAGCTGACTAACAAATCCAGGGATTTGTTTGATCCAGGGATCTAACAAAACTATAGGAGTTAGCACTTTAGAGAATGGCACGGTAGTGTCGATTTAGGTGCTTGCCTGTTGAGAAATGGAATATTTAATGCTGTATCAGTAAACAAGGATGTCACCATCATCAGTGATTGCGGCCCTGAGGGAATTCTGGAAGGAGAAGAAAACCTGCCGTCTAGGCTCTAGCCACTCCCCAAGGTGAGTAGGGAGGAAAGGAAGCTGAGAAAGTGAAAATGCTGAGGTGCATATCAAAGAGGCGATTTCAGTGAGCCCAGACTCTGTGTCTTCCCATACATAGAAAAGTGCCAAATTCCTTAACTTGAGATACCTGGTTTTCTTTAATTTACAAAAAAAAAAAAAAAAAAACACTTGACATTCAGACTGTCTGCCCTTTGTTTGCAAAATGTCTGTGTAACATGGCTCCTCCCTCACCTCCTCTGAGCAGTTCTCTCGGGGTTATTTGAGATGCTGGCTTCCAGGCTTGAAGTCCCAAAAGTTCCCACTGAATAAGACATAACTCTCAATTCTTATGTACTGAGTATTTTTTAATACTCATCCCCCTCTCTGCCTCTGCTGGGTCATCTTCACCCTGAAGCATCCGTCATGGGAGGCGCCCGGGAAGTTCCCTGTTCTTTTGGCACTAGGGTGACTGTGGGAGGACCCTCAGGGTGCTTTCATTTTTTGTTATTTTGTTGTAATATTTCCAGGATTTAATTACTGATTTACTTGGTTCATGGCTTCTACACGTGACATGATGAAGCTCCAAGAGGGCAGACGCGGTCGGTGCTGTTCTCTGCTGTCGGCTGAGGGGCCATTGCTGAGGCCTGTGGAGATGCCTGAACACGTGCCGGATGAGAGACTGAACACGTGAGTGAGGCAAGGAAGGAAAGTAGAAAGACAGAAAGGCAGGGAGAGAAGGCAAACGTTACAGGAATGTCTTGTCACTCGCACATTCGCCAAAAAGACTCCTGATGAACGCTTTCGAATCACAGCTTTTAGTAAGAAATATGATATCAGTCAGTGTGAAGGTGAAACCAGAAATAATCCTCCACCAATTCCAAAATATTTCCTCTGAAAGCATCATAAACTAAACAGGAGTGAAGAAAATCATTTTAATTGGTTTCAGCTGAGAAAATATCAGCTCTAAAAGTTTGCCGCAGAAAAATAAAACCATACACACCTTCCATACTCCTGAAACTCAATACTCTAATCAAAGTCAGTTGAAGGTTAAAAAAAAAAACCGCTAGATGTACAGAAAAGCATCTCCATCAATCTTTACCATTTTGAGATCAGAAAGAAAAGAGAAAATTGGCACTTCCTGTCAATCACAGATCACCTCCCCAGAGAGACAACAAGGAGAAAGGGTTTAGAGAGAGTGAAGAATCGGTGCTGAACGCAGAACAATAGGGCGACACTGTTTTAGCCAAAATTCTCATAATAATCACATTTTTGTGACAATATGAACAACTAATTATGTTATGGAAACAAATTTCAGAGTCATATATTTACAGTTTCACGCTCAGATTGAAAAACCACAGCTATTCATTATGAAAGAGATAGAGCTGCTCTAAGAATTTTAAGACTGCTGAAAGCTAACAGTATGGTTGTTATTTGAAAGACATGAAGAGCTGTAATTACATGAAAATGTATATAATGTACTGCAGAACTTATATTTGCTAATTTCAGCAGAAGAGGAAGCATGCTTATGTTAAAGGGAGTGGACAGACTAAAGAAAGGATGTCCACTGAAATTTGAATTTTAGCTAAGCCATTAACATTTTTTAAGATTAGTATGTCCAATTTGATATTATTCATGGTTTATCTGAAGTTCAAGTTAAAGTAGGCATCCTGTATTTATTATATAAATAAAACTTCATTATATCCACATCTCATTTGATTATTGCAGCAAGCTGATGAGAATGTAACAAATATGTGAATGAGTATTCCCACTCGATAGATGAGAAAGCTGAGCTTCCAAGAATAGAAGATCTGATATATATTTCCTTTCAGAGTCCCATAAAGAAGTCAGACGTAAAACGGAGGTTCAAGTCAATGCTAACGAACAAGATAAATGCAACAGAAGGCTCCAAAGAGGCATGAAATAAAAAGCTAGTGTGAGTGACGCCTAGGAAAGCGCAGTTTTGTTGAGATTGTTTGCAATACTCTTTTTATTCCACAAAGTCTTCACAAGTTGTGAAACATAACCAGTTGGGAGGCAGCAAAAAGGCAGGCAATCTCCTGATCCCTTGGAAGCTGCCACGTGGACGACATGCAGGGGCGACATAGGCTTCAGAAAGTACCAGACTCTCCTGGCCATCAGGATGACATCCCTCCCCTGGGTACCACAACCCAGGCATAGACAGGCAAACAGAGTGACTGAGAGCTGTGCGCCTTACAGCATCTGTTTAAAGAGGGAGGCACACTGAGCCAGATCAAACACCTGTCTGTGGATGAACAGAAGCTGTATGCTCACTTAAAGGGCAGTATTTCTGGGAATAGGAGCAGAGGACCACTACCCCCAGCCCTCCGCCCTGCAAACAAGAGCCGTGCAAGGAAGGCATCCTCACCAGACCAGACCTTGAACAAATGAAGGGCTTCACTGAAGTGCTCACCAGTGATATGAGAACTCTCCTGGGCACACAGCATCAGACTAAAGGTCCCAATAATTCCTAATATTGATTTTTACTGGTGACTAACAAAGTCATGGAAGACCAGAGGCGCAGCTGATGGCAGGTGGAAAACACAGGCAAAACTGGATTATCGTAATAAGAGAGATATTCGTTTCAACCTCAGCTGAAGTTGAGCCATTCTGAGCCATTAGGAATATGACCGAAGGAAAAAGCCAAAATTGTAAATGAGATGGTTTTCTAAGTTAAAGTTAGAACACTGACACGTGACACAGCAAGAAATCCGTTTTAAAAGTGACTGCTGGGGAGGAAATGTTTAGATAATACTTATCAGAAGACTGGAGTGCTACTCGAAAAGGACATGAGAAATCCTTATATATCCCCAGCACTCACCCAATTACAACCACAGAAATGATCCATGAGATACGGAAGCTTGGTCCACAACCTCCAACCCACAGGAAAATCTGTGCAGGTCCTACAGCTAATGAGCTGCCAAATAACCTTAGAGGAATAATGCAAGAATCGAGAACAAAACCAAGTAAACAGACACGCATGTGTTTTTCTGCAGAAAAAAATAAAAAAAATTGATTTCAGTGAGAGCAAAATGTGGTAGTCAGGAAAACTGTCAGGACACATTCCTAAAACATTTCTGGGAACAAAGTGACTGGTATGTGGGACCTGAGGAAGCAATGATGATTAGAATCCCCAACAAACCACTGAGCATGGATGCCTGGAGGCGGAAGCTCACAGATTAAGTCTAGACCAGCATCATTCAGTGGAAATACAAACAATCCATGTGATAATTTTTTTTAGTAGCCACATTCAAAAAAAGCTTAGCAGGTGAGTTGAATTTAATTACTAATTTTGATTTACCCTAATGTATACTTTGGCCACCTGATGGGAAGAACTGACTCATTTGAAAAGACCCTGATGCTGGGAAAGATAGAAGGCAGGAGGAAAGAGGACGACAGAGGATGAGACGGTTGGATGGCATCACTGACTCAGTGGATATGCTGCTGATACTGCTAAGTCACGTCAGTCGTATTGGATTCTGTGGGACCCTATAGACAGCAGCCTACCAGGCTCCGGTCCCTGGGATTCTCCAGGCAAGAACACTGGAGTGGGTTGCCATTTCCTTCTCCAGTGCATGAAACTGAAAAGTGAGAGTGGATGGATGTGAGTCTGAGTCAACTCTGGGAGTTGGTGATGGACAGGGAGACCTGGTGTGCTGCAGTCCATGGGGTTGCAGAGTCGGACACGACTGAGCAACTGAACTGAACTGAACTGAAAGGAGACCCTTTCTGTTTTTGCTTGTATGTTTTATAGAGTTTTCCTTTAGTGAGATGTTAGTCTTATGCCTGGCTTTCCTCAGTGGCTCAGTGGTAAATAATCCACCTGCAATGCAGGAACCACAGAAGACATGAGTTGAATCCTTGGGTTGGGAAGATCCCCTGGAGGGCATGGCAACTCACTCCAATTCTGGCCTGAAGAATCCCATGGACAGAGGAGTCTGGTGGGCTACAGTCCACAGGGTCGCAAAGAGTCAGACACGACTGAAATAATTTAGCACACACATGCAACTTTTTCCCTACTCTTCTGGAGTGAATCTTTTGTATCATCTTTCTGAGAAAGCCAATGACCCTTACTGCCCTCCCAAATAGAAATGGTGAGGGCAACATGATGTTTCATCACCCACAGCCTGAATAATCAACATATGAAAGCTAGCGTAAATAAGAAAAAGCCACTGATATGTTTACCCCAAAATATATGCTAACAAAGAAAGAGGTGCAGATGTAAAACTTGATGGCCAAACAGAAAAGTATAGAATCCCTTCTTTTCTTATTCAGTCAGTTTTGTTAATCCAAGGTAAATCCTTGAGGGAGAATACCAGAGATTCCATTGGTGTGGCCACCCTAAAGGCAAATCATCCACCATCACTATGTTTTCTAAACTAAAATTTCAGATAGTCATAGGGTATTAGAGTTGAGAAGGACCTACAATATTTTGAATTTTGTAGGTAAGAAAAGCAAAACCCAGAAAAACTGAGTTCCTAAGGTCAGATTCTGGAATCTAAATGTAGGTCCTCTGGGTATCAACCAAGCGCTTGTTTCTAAATTTTTGATGGTCTTTTCATTTTTAAAGTATGGGAACTATAATAGGCAATCCTTACAAAAGCACATCCAGAAGAGTACAGCTGACAAGTTTCTCAAAAGATTCGGTTCAGTTCAATTCAGTCGCTCAGGTGTGTCTGACTCTTTGAGACCCCGTGAACCGCGCACTCCAGGCCACCCTGTCAAAAGATTAGGTAGTCTGATACTAAGGGTGTTAAGCAGCAGTTATTATTCAAGACAATGACTAAGCTATGATTCATGGACATGCTTGTCACAGAATCCCTTACACAACCAACCGATGTATAAATGGTGCCAAGCCCAGGATAGATTTAACTTCTCTACCAGGCTAGGGACTCTCATTGCCATGAGCTCAGGAAGCAAATAAGAGAATAAACTGATGGAAAAGTTGCCTAGGACTTCGCTGGTGGTTCAAGGTTAAGACTCACTGCCTCCACAGCAGTGGGTACGGGTTTCATTCCTGGTCGGAGAACTAAGACCTTGCACGCAATGTGGCTAAAGGGGAAAAAAAAAAAAAGAAAAAATGACTAGGGTGTTCTATTTCAGTCATTTTTTAAAGAAGGTTTAAGGTGATAAAAGGTTGGTTTAAACAAAAAATTTTATAATAAAAATATGATTTTTAAACCACTGATTTCTTTATGTAATGTAAGCTCTGTGTAATATAAACTCTAATACACATAATTCAGTTATAAGTGGTTGAAAAGTAACTATATTTTTTAATTTGGGAGAAAATAGCAGATCTTGCTCTAAATTTCAAAGTTCAGCTTGCTAATTAACATCAATTCAATAGTTCAAACAATATTCTATTCTGCATCTTGATAGGGATGGTCAAATACAGAAATCTCTCATGTGCTCTGAAGTATATCGTATAATATGCAGATGACACCACCCTAATGGCAGAAAGTGAAGAGGAACTAAAGAGCTTCTTGATGGAAGAGAAAGAGGAGAGTGAAAAAGCTGGCTTAAAACTCAACATTCAAAAAAACAAAGATTGTGGCATCCTGTCCCATCACTTTATAGCAAAATAGAGGAAACAACAGAAACAGTGACAAACTTTATTTTCCTGGGCCCCCAAATCACTGCAGCTATGAAATTAAAGGACACCTGCTCCTTGGAAGAAAAGCTATGACAAACCCAGTATGAAACTGATTGGAAGTCACTCAGTTGTGTCTGACTCTTTGCAACCCATGGACTATACAGTCCATGCAATTCTCCAGGCCAGAATACTGGCATGAGAAGTGTTTCCCTTTTCCAGGGGATATTCCCAAACCAGGGATTGAACCCAGGTCTCCCACATTGCAGATGGATTCTTTACCAGCTGAGCCACAACCCAAGCAGGATATTAAAAAGCAGAGACATTACTTTGCCAACAAAGGCCCATCTAGTCAAAGCTATGGTTTTTCCGATAGTCATGTATGGATGTAAGAGTTCGGCCATAAAGAAAGCTCAGCACCTAAGAATTGATGCTTTTAAAGTGTGGTGTTGGAGAAGACTCTTGAGAGTCTCTTGGACTGCAAGGAGATTCAACCAGTCCAGCCTAAAGGAAATCAGTTCTGAATATTCATTGGAAGGACTGATGCTGAAGCTGAAGCTCCAACAATTTGGCCACCTGATGCGAAGAGCTGACTCATTGGAAAAGACCCTAATGCTGGGAAAGACTGAAGGCAGGAGGAGAAGGAGACAAGAGAGGATGAGATGGTTGGATGGCATCACTGACTCAATGGACATGAGTTTGAACAAGCTCTGGGAGTTGGTGATGGACAAGGAAACCTGGCTTGCTGCAGTTTATGTGGTCGCAAAGAGTTGGACATGACTGAGTGACTGAACTGATGCCATACAATAAAATATGGGTTATTTGGGGCTGGATTGTATCCCTTGAATATACTTATGTTTAAGTCTTAATTCCTAATACCTCAGAATATTTAGAAAAAGGGCTTAAAAAAAAAGTATTTATTTCCCTGCATCAGGTCTTAGTTGCCTCATGTAGGATCTTTGTTGTATCTTGTGGGATCTTTCATTGCTACACACAAACTCTCTAGTTGTGGTATGAGGGCTTAGTTACTCCAAGAATGTAAGATCCTAGTTCCTCAACCAGGGACCAAACTGTGACCCCTGCCTTGCAAGGTAGATTCTTAACCATCAGACCACCAGCCGAAGTCCTAAGAAAGGGCCCTTAAAGAGGTAATTAATGTAAAGTGAATCATATGGGTGATTCCTAAGTTTAACATGCATGCTGCATGTGTGCTATGTCACTCAGTAGAGTCCAAGTCTTTGTGACCCCATGGACTATAGCCCGCTAGGCTCCTCTGTCCATGGGAATCTCCAGGAAAGAATACTGGAGTGGGTGGCCATGTCCTCCTCCAGTGGAAACAGCTTTTCTTACATCTCCTGCATTGGCAAGTGGGTTCTTAACCACTAGAGACAGTTGGAAGCCCAATCTCATGTGACTGGTGTTCTTTAAGAAGAGGAATTAAGATGCAGACTTCTGCATCCACATGGGAGGATACATCTGGAAGATACTTGACTACAAGCCAAGGGGAGAGGTCTCTGAAGAAAACCCTGCCAACACCTTAGTCTCAAACTTTTAGCCTCCAGGCCATGAGAAGTAGACTTTTGTGGTTATATCTCCCAATCAGCAGTACTCCATTATCTTTGTTAAGGCAGTTTGAGAAGACTAGCAGATGGACTCCATGTCTAGAGTAGGAAGATTTTGTCACCCAAATAATTTGTTGAAAACAATTTCAAAACTAGGTTGAAAATTATTTTTCCACATTTCCCTAAGCTATTATGACTCAAATTCTAATATAAAGACATCATAAACTATGTTAGACAATTTTCTTTTTACCTTGTATGATTTACAACATGACTCATATTAGTAACAGTATGGTATTATCAAATATTGTCATATATTTCATTTAATCCCCTATACATATGATCCTATGCTAGTAAAGCAGCAGGAAATGACACAGAACATGTACTATTGTGAAAAACTGATGCACTTTGATAAACGTATAAAATAATTCAAAAAGCTGAAGCCCTGCTCACAACCTTTATGCTAATGACCCTGGTGATCTTTGGGGGACAATTAGAACTAAATGAATCCTCAGGAAAAAGCTTTTCCAGTATTTAAGGAAAAGGTCATTGACTATAATGAATTTCTTTTTGGAGGATTATCACCGAAATTTTAAAAGTTCATGAATTTTTTTTTTGAAAGAGGGACGGCAGAAAGAAAGGAGGGAGAAATAGGAAAGGAAAAGAAATATGACCAACTGAGTAAAACACTACTGCTATAAATAAAGATATTTTTTCATTTTTCACACTTGTATATGATCAGACAGCCTTCTGCAATTCATTAAAACTTAAGCAATAAAACCATACTTACAGGGGAAGTCATGTCTTATGTTTTGGGCTTACAAGGAGGCTCAGTGGTAAAGAATATGCCTGTCAATGTAGGAGACAAAGGAAACATAGGTTCGTTCCCTAGGTCAGGAAGACCCCGTGGAGAAGGAAATGGCAACCCACTTTAGTATTCTTGACTGGAAAAGCCCACGGACAGAAGAGCCTGGCAGGCTACAGTCCGCTGGGTCACAGAGTTGAACATAACTTAATAGCTAAACACAACATCATGACTCATGTTTATAGCAGCTTCAAGTCTAACAAACTTGAGAACCCTAAACGACAAAGAAAGGCTCAGAGAAATTAAAAATTCTCTTTGAGTATAGCAGCCAGAAGCACTTATAAAACACAGAATAAATATACATCTCCTCGAAGTTTCAATAAAACACTTAGGAGGGTGGAGCTGTAGCATACTCTACACATATAAAATTTCTGTTTTAAGAAAGGAAAGAGTCACAGCATGAAACAAAGAGACAAATATTCTAGGGAAATGTGTTATAAAAATGCAGTATTATTGCAAAGCCTTGGACAGTTGAATCTTTTAAATCTTGATTCCATTCTCCTTTAACTATTTTTCTAAGTTCTGCTGTATTTTAAAGGGACGTCCAACCTGCCGTGTGCTGAATCCAGTATAGAAATTCAACCTGTGAGCCAGACAGGTGGCCGTCGGATGATGGCTGTCTGTGATGGGGCTGGAGATTCAGCGCAGACACCAGGGCCACTGACCAGGGGAGCTAAATTGCTTTATTTCCAATTGTGCATTTGACTATGATTCTCCACTGCTGTATCCAAGAGACATTTTTACTGTTTATCTCATCGACCCAGAGTGACTGCAGACTAAAAGGAAGCCCTTTGTACTTGCATCTGTTGCTGTTCGGAGCACTATCTGTGAGGTAATGGACGAAGTGCCCTCTTCCACTCGCTGGGCAGCATGTTGCCATAGCAACAGATCATTATACAAAGTTCATCAATTCAGCTGGTTGTTAGTCCCAAGTAGCAGACAGCTAATATGTTTCCAAAGTTCTTTCTTTTAACCCATAATTGAGCAAATGAATTAAATTGGTCTTGGCACTGGGAGCTCAGAATCACATTTATATAGTGAAGGGGAATTAGGAGGGAAAAAAAAACCCAAAACAAAACAGGGTTTATTGGCTGGTGTATGCCTGAAAAGGAGATTTTAATTAACTCAGTTTATCAGATTCAACTAATGGCTTATTTTTTCTCAAAAAAAAAAAAAAAAAAGGACGTAAGCCAGCTTAGCCATCCCAGTCATAAATTATATGTAACATTCTTTTATCACAAAGTATTATTTTAAAACGTAATGAGGGAGTTTCCTGGCCGTCCAGTGATTAAGACTTGGTACTTTCCCTGCTGTGGTCTGAGTTTCATCCCTGGTCAGGGAACTAAGATCCTGCAAGCCACATGGTCTGGCCAAAAAAAAAAAAAAAACAACCAAAAAATATATTTAAATATTGTCACCCTCAGCATGTAAATTCCAGGCAGTCAGTGTTGGCAGACATAGTCTGTCTTATTCACTGGGGACTCACCAGTGTCTGTGCCTGACACCCAGTAGGTGCTCAAGCAGAGCACGTGGTCCAGTGTGTGGACCCTGGAGCCTGAGGGCCCAGGTTAGACTCCTGTCTCCAGCTCACTCACCTCTGTGTTTCCTACATCCTGGGACCCACCAGGGGTCACGTAGGGAGCTTATCTACACAGAAGTCTTGGACAGTGCCTGGCAGGCAGGGTACGTTATGTAAGAATTCACTGTTATTACTTTGTTGCTATTTTTAGCTTATAGATTATAAGCCCTCCGCAAGTTTTGTCTAAAATGAGCAAGCACCCTACATCTGTCAGTACTGGCCGCACATAAGAGAGAGCAGGTGGTGGCTTTAACAACCTCCACTGCTTTTCTGAAAACCAAAAGGAAACAAAACACCCCTCTAAGTACTCTACGTCCTAAGCTGATGCTTACCGGAAATTTAGCACTGGAGCATCCCGTGAGTAAAAGCTATACTCCACTGGAGATGAAGTGCGATTGATGGAGTCCTCTGGGTGTCTTCTCTAAGCTCCCATCTCACCCCACAGCTGCATTCTCCCATCATTCTGCTAAGGTGGCGATTCAAGTTTCTAGAAGGTAATTACTTGCCTTAGATTTATTGTATCTAAATTACCAAACAACGGCCCAGTTGGCCAGGTTGGCAGCTCTTCATTGACAGTCACCAGGCAGGAACACAGAGTCTAAATGACCTTCTCATGCCCAGTGGTAAAATTTGTACTGCCTCTGATCCCATTAGGTATGAACTGAGATGGCTGAAAAGATCTATGCAAAGCACTTTTGTACTTGTGCAACATTAATTTAGAGGGGGAAAAAAAGAGGTCTCTACTCAATGGAGTAAGAAAATTATTTTGTCGTTTTCCTGAATCGCTGCATTGCACTAATGGCTGGTAGTCGCAGCGTTGGGTAGCTGGACTTTTCATATGCTTTTATCAGGCATGATCTCACCCACTCCTGTGGCGTCAAAGCCAATCTGAGCCCTCCATTACTAACCCAAGCCTTTCTCTTTAAAAAAGGACTTCGAACCGACCATCAGACCTACCCGCAGGAAACCGGAACTCAGCATATCCCCAAACTGCACTGTTATCTCCCCTTAGGTGCAAATCTGTTCATGCATCTGAATCCCTCTTCATTCATTAGGATAAATTTTTCAATTATTTTATGTTTTCGTTTGATCTTTTCTCTCAGGGCTTCCCTGGTGGCTCAGATGATAAATCTGCCTGCAATGCAGGAGATCCAGGTTTGATCCCTGGGTCAGAAAGATCCCCTGGAGGAGGGCATGGCAACCTGCTCTAGTAATCTTAACTGGAGAATTCCATGGATGGAGGAGCCCGGCAGGCTGCAGTCCATGGGATTTCAAACAGTCAGACACGACTGGGCAACTAACATTTCCTTTCACTTTTCTATCTCCCTGCCTGCAACGCGAGCGAATGCAGTTTTCTTCACCTTCAGAACACTCTGTGCCTTTCTATATCTGCAGGTCTTCTATATCCAGGGTCTTCTTCCAGGAAGGTTTTTCCAAACCTTCTCCACTAGGAGAGCATTCCCTTGTCTTTCAAAAGCCAGCTTCCACCCTCTTTCTGACCCTCCCAAGCCAGACCATTGTTCCCAAGTCTCTGTGCCCCTGGATATACAGGAAGAAATCCTTAACCAGTCTTTGAGGAGAGGGTGGGGAAGGGGAAGCCTTGAAAGATGAGCGAGCATTCACCAGACAGAGAAGGAAAGGAGGGCAAGTTGGGGAGGGGTGTCTGATCAAAGTAGGCAGGATGGGGGACCCTGGCTCACAGACGTGTAGGATTAACTGTTCCTTACAAGGGTGACACATTGGAAAAACCCAAACAAACCTTTTGGCCAACCCAAGAGCAGCACCACTTAGAACAGCTGAAGACTGGAAGCCACCCAAATATCAATCCTCAATATTACTTCAGTTTAGGCAAACTGGGAAACTGCAGAGTGGCAAAGACGAAGGGGTTTTAGTTATGTGCATGAACATGGATGAATCATTAATTTTAAAAAATGCTGAACAAAATTTTAAAAAGACTGTCTTAGGAGAATATACATAAACACACTTACTGAAAGTTCAAACCATAGAAAACTAAGCAATGCCATCTTGGGAATAAAACATAAACAAAAAAGTAAAAACAAAATTCAGGACTGTGGATACTTGAGGAAGAGTGCGTGGGCTTGAGGTGGGGTCAAGAGGGAGGCCCCCGGAACACCGGTGCAGCTCTGCTGTGTGACTTGGCTGGTGGGTAAACTGATTTGAAAGTGAAAGTCAAAGAAAGTGAAAGTGGCTCAGTTGGGTCCAACTCTTTGTAACCCCATGGACTATACAGTCTGTGGAATTCTCAAGGCCAGAATAATGGAGTGGATAGCCTTTCCCTTCTCTAAGGGATCTTCCCAACCAAGGATCAAACCCAGATCTCTCACATTGTGGGCAGATTCTTTACCAGCTGAGCCACAGGGGAAGCCCCAAAATACTGAAGTGAGTAGCCTACCCCTTCTCCAGCGGATCTTCCTGACCCAGGAATCTAAAAGGGGTCTCCTGCACTGTAGGCAGATTCTTTACCAACTGAGCTATCAGGGAAACTGATTTGACCATGTTATCATTCTTTACACCTGAAATATCTATCGAAAATACTAGTCTACAATTAACCCTTCCCCCCAAAAAAACCTCTTAAAAATGGAGAACTACTATACAGAATGCAATTGTTGACATTGGCAAATTTGCCACTTTAGGCAGATGGGTAGACCTATCTCTTATACCACATGTGTGTGTGCACGCAAAGTTGCTTCAGTCGTGTCTGACTCTTTGTGACCCCATGGACTGTAGCCCGCCAGGCTCCTCTGTCCACGGGATTCTCCAGGCAAGAATACTGGAGTGGGCTGCCATGTCCTCCAGGGGACTTTCCCAGCTCAGGGATTGAACTTGTGTCTCCTATGTTTCCCACAATGGCATCGGGGTGCATATTAACATATGCACTGCTATTCCCTAACATGCCTCCGGACAGAACCAGTTATTCTTTGGGAATGCCCTGGACTGAGCTTGAGATGGGAGCTTACACACTTTCCTGTCATCCACCCTCTAGACCTGGAAGTGGGGGGGAGGTGGGTCAAGGGGAAAAGGTTCTACCGGAGATAAGGGTTGGACTTCCTGTAGACCTTGCAGAGAAAGAGTGAAAGACCAAGGGTGGGAGAGAGAAGGCTGGGAGACGGCCAGAAGCTGCCAATAAAACTTCCCCAGGACCGCTGAACCTTTCACAGAGTTGTCTATAAACTCACACAAGGCTTGCTGGGCCTTGTTCTTTTTTAAACACAATCTGGTGGGGGAGCTGAGTGTGTGTCTGACAGCGTGAGAAACATGGTCTGCCTGAGAGTACATAGGACTTCACGAGCATAAGCTCAGAATTCATTAGCAGAAATCGTGGAGAGAGCTGACTCCCAAGGCCACAAGATTCAGAGTCTGAAATAAGAACCAAAGACTCAAGGGGCAGGAAAGCCCCAGCCGGTTTCCACGGTGCAGGTGTGATGTGTGTTATTAAATGTTTGTGTGCACGAAACAGCTCTGACCGTGGCTCGTTACTGAGATGGAGAGCTGAGATGTTCAGCCACCAAACAGGCCACACACTAAGGATGCAGAGCCCAGCGCCTTCAGCCTGCTGGCCTCTGGGCTCATTTCCCATGTGTCTCTTGAACCTTTCATGGATGCCAATGAGTCCTAACAAGATTCACTGGTTTTCCCTAACTAAGATTTAAATGGCTAAGGGGCAGCTGGGTCTCAATACTAGTGTACATCCTCCAACCTTGAAGGACAAAGTGAGGGTCCATGTCATACAGCAGGAGACTGATTGGAGAAAGAAACAGGAGGGTGCCTGGAGATGGGCAGGAGGGAGTGGGCACCAACCGCAGGGCACAGGAATAGCCCTGATTCCTGGGATAGGGATATGCCAGAGAGGACAGGTCGCAACCTGGACACTGGAGAGAAGGCTGGATCACTGGTCACGAGACAAGATGTCAAGTCACTGAACTGGGTGATAAGTCAGAGCCGAGCCAGGGCAAGATGAGCTTCAGTGGGCCAGTGGCCTCCTGGCATACCTGGAGCTCAAGGCAGGGAGGCTCCAGAACCTGAGGAACCCAGAGGTGCAGATTAAGGAATCCCAACCCTGAAAGTTAGAAGGTCCTGAAGACAAGCTGCAAGAGGTTCTTCCCAAGTCAGCAATTCAATGAAGACCAAGACAACTGACCATTATCCAGTCTGTGTGGTGAGAAATTAACGTTGCCCACAATTTAAACAGAAAATGCCAATATTTTGTAAGCGAACTCAGAGCAATAGTGTGTTGGGAAGATGGCCTTTGAAATAACCATTTACCAAGGACAAGTCAATGTCTCTGCAGGTAGGGCTTTCACTTTGAACCAGTGTTCTTTAGCTATGGTCAAGGTCAGATATTAAAAATTAATTGAGTATATCAATGAGGATCTACATGAAATGCCTACACTGATTCAGTGGGACTTGTTAGGACTTTATGCCTGGGAGGCTGGAGAAGGCAATGGCACCCCACTCCAGTACTCTTGCCTGGAAAATCCCATGGATAGAGGAGCCTGGTAGGCTATAGTCCATGGGGTCGCTAAGAGTCGGACACGACTGAGCAACTTCACTTTCACTTTTCACTTTCACGCATTGGAGAAGGAAATGGCAACTCACTCCAGTGTTCTTGCTTGGAGAATCCCAGGGACTGGGGA
The DNA here is from genome assembly GCA_006408675.1 of Madoqua kirkii. Taxonomy (NCBI): domain Eukaryota; kingdom Metazoa; phylum Chordata; class Mammalia; order Artiodactyla; family Bovidae; genus Madoqua; species Madoqua kirkii. The sequence continues at coordinate 30,378 of SJYC01021989.1, read as the reverse complement.
GCCTGGTGGGCTGCCATCTATAGGGTTGCACAGAGTCAGACATGACTGATGCGACTTAGCAGCAGCAGCAGCATGCCTGGGGGACAGCATTTCAATAACCCTGAGAGAACTGCCCCGAGAATGCTCGGGATGGCAGGGAGGAGTCAGGTTATATAGAAATTTGCAACGAAGGGCAGGCAGTCTGAACATCAAAAGTATTTTGTGAATTAAAGAAAACCAGACATTTCAAGATAAGGAATTTAGTGCTTTTCTATGTACAGGAAGATGCAAGAGTCTGGGCTCACTGAAATCATTCCTTTCATATGCATCTCAGCTATCTGGGGCCAGTATCCTGGGTTTTTTCACATCCTGAGTTCCTCAGTGCTCACTGTAGGGAGTGGCTGCAGCCTGATGTCTCCTGGGGGGCAAGTATTCCTCTCCTTCCTGGGTACCCTCACAGCTCAGAACTTCACATTCGGAAGGCTGAAATCACTGATGACTGTGACATCCTTGATTACTGATGTGGCAGGGAACATGGTAGCTCAGTTGGTAAAGAATCCGCCTGCAATGCAGGAGACCCTGGTTCGATTCCTGGGTCAGGAAGATACCCTGGAGAAGGGATAGGCTACCCACTTCAGTATTCTTGGGCTTCCCTTGTGGCTCAGCTGGTAAAGTATCCACCTGCAATGTGGGAGACCTGGGTTTGATCCTTAGGTTAGGAAGATACCCTGGAGAAAGGAACAGCTACCCACTCCAGTATTCTGGCCTGGAGAATTCCATTGACTGTACAGACTGTGGGGTCGCAAAGTGTCGGACATGACCGAGTGACTTTCACATTATATTCCTCAACACAAACACATGGAAATTAATGGTCATAAAACCTCATTTTATTCTCAGTGTAAAAACCAACTTCTACTGTTCTTTTTTTTTTTTTTTTGGTTACTGTTCTTGACTCAAGATCCTAATAAGAAACTTGTAGTAATTTTAGATAAGTCTCAATATTTTAGCCTCAACATGATAACAATGCTTAACACATATTTTCTTGTTAAAGAAAGAAATCATCTATCTTGAGCAAATTTTCTTGTCCTTTCTCTCTACTCAAGTTTAATGCTTCAAATAAAAAATTACATATTTAATCAGTTTCATTGTACTCAGTGGCGCGCAAGATCAGACTAAACATAGATAACAAGAACTGCCCTCTGAACATTGTTTTAATCTCAAAATGCTTTAATAGCTTCATGCAGAGCTAAGCTTCTGTAGCCTTCAGAAATCCAGAAAGTGATGATGATTATTCACTTGGTCAAGAAGTTAATTAATTTGCATTGAATGCTCTTAAGTGGTGAAAAAGCTCAGAGCTTTTTTCTTCTTTCACATTTGGGTTTAGTTAATGACAATTAGCTGGGTGACTGCAAGGATGGCTGGCTGGACAGACAGACAGATGGCTCCTTGGTTTCATCTGTCCATTCACTCAGCACTGATTTTGCTTTCACTCTCAACCAATGCATAGTTGGGATCGACTTCACTGTCCATTTCTTTTTCATCTATGGGAGCAACTTTGTACACATATAATTTCAGATATTCTTGACGTTGGGAGTTAAGTTGGGGCTGCCTTGATTCTTCATATACTACAAAGTCTCATTAGCAAAAGTCATGCCTTCAGCTTCTCCAAGGAAATATTTATTTACCCAACATGTAAGTCAGACAGGACCAAGTAGGAACAGCATTTGCTCAGAGGTGCATTGCCTTAAAACATTGTCGTATTCTTAATACTATGAGAATTGTATGGTTCCTTGATAAGAACCTCTGCAGCATCTTTTTGGAAAGAGAATTCTGTTTAAAGACCATAAAATAGTCTGTTCAGGAAACATCGATTTGACTCTTTCAATATTTCAGTAAAGACAGGTAGGTGAAAATATCATAAACCAACAAATAATTGGATGGGTTTTTAATAACACTGTAGGATTAGGCAATTGTTTTTTTGGAAGAAATAAGTTAAAATAAATTTTGATGTTGACATCTCTGCAAAAGACAAATACGGTTTCCCACACCCACGCAGGTTTATAGATGTGCCCTGTCGATAATCACACTACCATCAAGCTGTTTACACCAATTACAATTTTCTGCAGGCATCCTGGTGGAAGGATTAATTCCTCCCACCTGGGTTAATTCACCGCTTCTCTAATGGGCTCCAGGTGGGAACTACAGTATTAAGAGGTGCAGGCCACCCAGTAGACCTTGGCACGCTCTTATCAGGTCTATCAAAGCTCTTCCTTCTGTGCTAAAGGATTTCTCTACCCCCATCTCCTCTGCAAAGGTTTATTTGCAAAGAAATGATAGAAAGTTTTTTCCTGCAGTCACTCTGCTGTGTAACGACTCCTGGAAAAAAAGGCCGCATGTAATGTCATTGCTAATGATATTTCATCATGCAGTGAAGACTGCACTTCTACCTTCCAGGGCCTTCTGTGTGCACTGCTGTCGGCTTTCGAATTTAATTACCTGGAGGTCATGGCCTAAATCTGCTCAGTAATGGTTGGTCATTATTGTTAGGCAAGGATCATATATACAAGCCAGCAAGGATGGCAGAAAGTGCTTAGACAAGGAATGAAAACGGCAGATGGTTAAAGCCAAGATGTAAACAATCCTAGATGTAATTTGCTGCTAGACATCAGAAGCGAGTCCGCAGTGGCCCAAGCAACCCGACATTTTGCAAAGCCTATGTTACCAAGTCCTGTGTTGAGATAAATCATTTTAGAAACATTTGCTCCAGGGACAACATTCCTTTCACAGGACAAGAGTGAAATCTGAGTTTTTCTAATGCAAAGATTCAATTTGTTAACACATCATAAACAGAATCAAATTATTCCAGATTTTATGGTACTAAGAAGACTCTTGCTTTCTGATTGAATGGGTGAGAGAATGATGACGGTGGGCCAGTTGCAGCAATATCACAATCATTTTATTGCCCATCAGCAACACGCAGGGTGCGGGAGTCCTGTGTCTGTCGCTTGTACTCCCTTGGTGTTGTCGTTTAGCCAATAAGTTGTGTCCAACTCTGCAACCCCATGGACTGTAGCCCACCACGCTCCTTTGTCCATTGGATTTCCCAGGCAAGAATACTGGAGCGAGATGCCATTTCCTTCTTCACGGCACCTTCCTGACCCAGGGATGGAACCTATGTCTCCTGCATTAGCAGGCAGTTCTTGCATTTCCTAATGAATGACAAAGCCTCATTCTGATTCTGTGTGTTCACAGAGGTCCATGCCAACTGAGTACTGGACAAGTTCTTACTGTGGGAATCCAGACAGCTCCCCAGTGGTCCTGGAATACCTGGGTGTCAGAGGAAGCACCCCCAGGGAGATTTGTGCAGTCCCCTTCCCGCCTGTAGGGTGATGTCAGAAAAATGTGCTTGACAGGCTATGTGCTCATCCCCACAGTCAGGAAAGCTCCTACTCAAGGTCACAGTCCAGAGAAAGGAAGGAGAGAGAGAGAAGGCAGACATGGGGGTGGCCCTTGCATTTTTAATGTTGTAAGATATTTTGTTTATTTGTTTTTATCCTGTGAGGGAATTATCTGTGAAATGGCATAAATACAAGGCATTTTCCCCCAGCCTTCCACTTCTACATTATTGATTTTTTCCCCCAGTGCAGACATTAGCTCATAGAGCATTGGAGCCAATGAAAAATGACTTCATTCTGCCATGAGCACTTTAGTCCAGGCTAGGTAACCAAGTGGAGAACAAAAAATTGATGCAACCAGGCAGCCCAGAGTAGAGCCATAGGTTTTTGCCCTTTAAATATGAAGGGCCCTAATAATTGCAGGGCTGGAAACATTTTGTACTTAGTTTTAAACTTTCAAAATCGAAACTTACATTGAGAGGCTTTTTTGTCTGTTTGTTTGGTGGGAGTGGGTAGCAGTGTGGGTGGAGGCTTCAGGAGACTTCCTACGGCAGAAGGTTTTTAAGTGCTTAGTTGCTCAGTCGTGTCCGACTCTCCGTGATCCCATGGTCTGTAGCCTACCAGGCTCCTCTGCCCATGGGGATTCTCCAGGCAGAAATACTGGATAGGGTAGCCTATCCCTTCTCCAGGGGATCTTCCCGGCCCAGGAATCGAACTGGGATCTCCTGCATTGCAGGTGGATTCCTTACCAGCTGAGCCATCAGGGAAGCTCCCAAATTTCTAAGGTGGCCCCACAATTACATGTATTATATATATGTTCTTCTTCAGAGGCCCATCGTTGATGATGATATATCACGCCTGTGATTAGCTGACCTTGTATGGCAACAGCAAAGGGATTCTGCAGATATGGCTAAGATCCCAAATAAGTTGATTTGGGGTTAGAATGGGATTATCACTTGTGGGCATGGTCTGATCAGGTGAAAACCCTTAAAAGATAGACAGGACCTTTCCTGAGAAGAATGGCTCTTTGCAGGTGGATGGAGAAGACTGGGTGGAAAGCAGCCTCCGGCTGCCTGCAGGACATGAGATGGCCTCTGCCAGGAGCCATCAAAACCCTGGGGATGCCATTCACACAGCCATAAGGACCTAACTTTTGCCAACAGCCTGAATGAACCCGTATGTGGATTCTTCACCGGTCCAGCCTTCAAAGGTGACTACACCCTACCTATATCTTGACACAGCCTGGTGAGAGCGTGAGCAGAAGACCCAGCCAAGCCCAGTCTCCTGACCCATGGGAGCTGGAAGATAATACATGCATTTCGTCTTAAACTGCTAAGATTATATATATAATTATGCATCTATATTATACACGGATGTGATTGCCCATTTGCTTTAGTCATGTCGGACTCTCTGCAACCCTGTGGACTGTAGCTGGCCAGGCTTCTCTGTCCATGGGATTCTCCAAGCAAGAAGAGTGGACTGAGTTGGTGTCCTCTTCCAAGGGATTTTTCCGACTCAGGGTTGGAACGCACATCCCCTGCATTGCAGGCAGATTCTTCACCACTGAGCCACGAGGGAAGGCCCTATATACATTTGTTGTTGTTCAGTTGTTAAGTAGTGTCTGACTCTTTGTGATCCCATATATAGGATTTAGACAAAATCCCTAGTAACAATATATATCTGGAACAAATTCCTTTTAACAAAGTTTCTATAAAGAGGAGCCATTAACAACTGTTGTTAATAATTGTACAATGTATTCAGCTCCAGATGACAAAATGAATGAGGATGGTGTAGCCATTTAATCGGGGGTCCTATTACCTATTGTTTTTAAGATCAACTACAGAAAACCTTTTATAATAAAACTTGCAGGTTCATGATCCAATTAGCAGAGATGTGGGTCTTCTCATAATAGAATTTCCAGGATAAAGGTATCTACAAAAAACATACCTTAAATTATGCATTCCAATAACTGGTGATCTATGTTAGACTTGCCTTAGGAAGTTTGTAGAGCAAGTGGTTTGAATGTTTCTCTCCAGAAGTGGAGCTCTCCGATTCACAGAACAAGGAAACCTGGGATATTTGGTGGCCATCACTAAAATTCTTTTGGAGTTACAATGTCATGTCACACAGAAACAATAACAGGCTTCAAGAGTTTTGTATAAACCGAGCAGCAAGACTGGGAACGGGAGAACGATCATCGTTAACCTCCGGTATCTGTCATGATTTCTAAAGGAGTTACACCAAAAATAGCAGCAGACAGGATGTATATAAAAAGATGAAGTAAAAAGAAACAGTTTGTCTTGTCCACAGACTATAGCAATTCAGCTCCCTGAGGCAACTTTCAATCAAAACTGATCTCGTGAAATATGAAAGAGAAAGAATGAAAGAGTTACATGGTCAGAGACAAAGGCAGGAGAGAGAAAGCAGGGAAGACAACTGAAATCGGGTCTCCCACAAAGACAGAAGTGGATTGCATCGATTTGGACTGAGTTGTGATATTTACTAATTAGCATATAATTCAGATTATTTTGTGGTTGGGGAACTAAGCCGAAAGTACAAAAATTATTCAGAAAACATGTGTAAAAACAAAACACATTAAAAAGCAAGCAGTAATGTTCCTATAATTAGTAAAGTTACTGTTATACCATTTTAAGCAGTTTGGCATACATTAAATTGTATTCAACAGAAGACTTTTCATTTTAATTGGGCCTGACATAAAGTAGTACTAAAACACCAATTTGGTTTGTTGCGTTCAGGACATCTGAGGAATGTCAGGGGAGCAGGCTAGCACTTAAAATTTGGCTGTAACATCGGGTGCAAAGTGGAAAAGTATACCCCGGTGAATTAGTGTCTTGGGGCAGCTACAAAGGAATATTGTGTACTAAATGGCTTACAGCAGCAGAAATTTCTCATTCCACTGTTCTGGAGCCCAGAAGTCTGGAATTAAGGTATTGGCAGGGCCACATTCCCTGGAGACTCGGAATAAAATCCTTCCTGGTATCTGCCCCGCCTCTGGGGCTGGCTGTCCATCACTGGTGTTCCGTGGCTCAGTCACATCTCTCCAATCTCTGCTGAGTTGTCGGATGTCATTCTGTGTGTGTCTTTCTCCTCTTCTCATAAGAACGCCAATCACGTTGGATTAAGAGTCCAGTGTAAGACTTCCCAGGTGGCTCAGTGGTAGAATCTGCCTGCATTGCAGGAGTCCCAGGTTTGATCTCTGGGTCAGGAAGATCCCCTGGAGAAGGGAATGGCAACCCACCCCAGCATTCTTGCCTGGAGAATCCCATGGACAGAGCAGCCTGGTGGGCCACAGACTATGGGGTTGCAAAGAGTCGGACACGACTGAGCGCAGCACACAGGACACCCCAGTGACATCTGCAAAGACTCCAGGCAAATTCACATTCTGAGCCAGTTTTGCAGGGAACACAGTTGAACCCGTGACACCAGGAAACTGGCATTTTCCTACACTGTTGCTATCCACTACAGGTATTTATTTTATCATTAAACTGAAAATTCATTAAATGTTATCAAGCACTCAAATGACATAATGCTCCCTTTCAGCCTTGGGGAACTCCTTATATAAATGGGAACATACACAGCAAACCTGGATTAGATTGGGATTTCCAGCTTCCACCAAGAGGGAGAGAATTTGGAGTGATTGTAAAAAATCTTTTCAACGTAGGATTTTCACAGACTGTCACTTGCTTGTGACGCTTAAGTAGTCGCAAATTCCTTATAAATATTAAGAGAGATAATTGTTAGAAATGACAGCATTAAATATATTACTTAAATTTTGGTATTTGAAAAGATCTACCTGGGGTCTTAAGTCCTGTGTACTTTAATCCCAGGGAATATTGAGGCCCCTCCTTCACTCAGCAGTCTTGTCTTCCTCTCTTTAGAAAGGGAGCTGAAAAACTGGGTAATTAGGTTCTGGAAGAAACTATATTCAGGGAAATAAGTCAAGAGTGGGGTTGAGCTAGGTGATGATTGTTACTCTTACAGACGTTTCTGGAACATTTTTTATTTTTTGTTTTTTTCCTCATGAACTCATTTTGGAAGTATTGCTGATTTCTGGATTTTAAGCATTATTTAAGCATTATTTGATTATTTATTAAGCATTATTAATAGCAAGTGACAATTTTAAAAAATTGCCTGTTCTATATTAAAAATCTATTTGGAAAAGAAAAGAGGGAAACCAGGATAGAATCACGGTGATATTTTCTTCATGGTCCTTGTGGAAAAGCCACGTGGACTCATGAGTCTGGGCTCCCATCTGCACTGAGGAATCTCCTTTCTCTTCCCTCTGGTTAGCTTGACCACAGCCCCACATGAGCATCAGAATGTCACCATTTAGTGACCCCTTCTGTGACTCAGTTTTCCTTCTCAGGGAGATGATTCCCAGCAGAGGTTAGCAACTTTATAAAAGCCGGATTCAAGGAGTCTAATATCTACTGAAAATATTCAAAGTCTTTTATTTCCCCAAACTGGAGTTCTGGAAAGTAGAATTCCAGCTTTTTTTTTTTCCTCTTGGAAATCATTATATACACTGGATCTCACGTATTACCCTTAGAAGGGACACTGAAATCTCACCCATTACCCTTGGAAGGGATACTGAAACCTTCCCCTCCCCCATTCCTTCTTATTGCTTTATTTTTTTCCCCATCTAACACTTAATGTAACTATTTGTTTTATTGTTTGTATTTCTTTCTGAAAGATAGGCTTCTTGAGGACAGAAAGTCCCTTTTGTTTACCCAGGGAGTTTGACACCAAAGCTTCAGCTTCTTCCCGACTCAGAAAACGCTGTCAAAAGATTGTCAGCTTCAACTGCCCCCTCGCAAGAAAATTAAGACACTCTTTGGTACAATCCCTTAGCTCACCCAAACATACCTTCAGAATATAACATATACTGAATCTATCTACTTCTCTTCTCTCCATGAAAACACCCAACAGCAATGTTTTTCAACTTTTTTAAATGACCACTCTGCCAAGGAGACTATCTTATTTCTTTTTCTGTAATTGTCCTCATGCCCATGAAATTTTAAGACTAAAGATAGTGTATTTGTTTATGTGGTGCGTGTATCATCAGTTCAGTCCAGTTGCTCAGTCGTGTCTGACTCTTTGTGACCCCATGGACCGCAGCACGCCAGGCCTCCCTGTCCATCAGCTCCTGGAGCTTATTCAAACTCATGCCCATCGAGTCAGTGATTCCATCCAACCATCTCGTCCTCTGTTGTCCCCTTCTCCTCCTATCTGTTCCTTACACATCAAAATAAATGTTTTGTCTCTTAACTGATCTTTGCTTCCTTGGGAGCTGCCTAGCCCAGCTGAGAGCATGTGCTTCAGTCTACACCACCACTGCCTGCTGCCAGCCAAGGCCACCCACCCCTCTTGTTTTGACTGAAACAGCCTTGACCGCAGACCAGTCTTCATTATACAATTTCATTGAATGACATGTCACTACACTGCCTGTTTTTATATAACCAGCAGGTCGTGCAGCAAAATCATACTGATGTTGTAAAAAATAAGTTCTATCCTGTTTCTTCCCTTGCTACTGCTCTCCAATCCGTTCTTCAGGTACTATGGACAATAGTCTATTTTTTTTTTCCAACTTAATCAATGATTTTGAAAACACCTATTAATACATATAATTTCCTCTTCTTACAAAGTTTTGTTGTATTATTATTGTTGTACTCAAATGAAAGTCTTAATCTGGTCTATTGAGCCTATATCATCTATCCCTGCCTTTGTTTACAATCAGGCAACTCTACATGGTTGGGTGAATTCTTCCTTAGTGTGATTGCCTAGAAAGCTGAACATGAAGCAAGAATTAAGAGCTAATGCATTATTAGGGCTACAACCTCAGGACGTGTGAGTGAGGGACAAGTATGAGCAGGAAAGGTGGGGGGTAATGCCAAGTGAGGGGCCACTGTGGGCCACCCCCGAATGCTGAGACATCTGCTTGGTTATGTGAAGAACCCACTGGGTTCCTGAACAGCCACTGAGGGAAAAAAAGAGAAAGGAAATTTATTAGATGGTTCCTTTCCATATCGTGCCTCTTGTCCATCAACATTCAATTTACTGGAAATTCATTCCCTTGAACTTCCAGGTTGTGTCTCCCAGATCGTTTAGCATCTGCTTGAGAATCCACATTCCAGGCAAGTGGTGTGATGTCTCATCCACATCCAGAAGCGGCAGGAGGGCCTGGCGACTAGTTGATCAGCATCAGTGGGAAAAAACGCATCATCTTGCCCAGGCATCTATCAGCCCAGGTGGCATCTGGGATGGAGGAAATGGCTGAGGGTCCAGGGAAAGGAAGCCCAAGAAAATCTGAGGGGCTTAGTTCAGTTCAGGTCAGTTGCTCAGTCATGTCCAACTCTTTGTGACCCCATGGACTGCAGCATGCCAGGCTTCCCTGCTCATCACCAACTCCCAGATTTTACTCAAACTCATGTCCATAGAGTCTGTGATGCATCCAACCATCTCATCCTCTGTCGTTCCCTTCTTCTCCCACCTTCAATCTTTCCCAGCATCAGGGTCTTTTCCAATGAGTCAGTTCTTCACATCAGGTGGCCAAAGTATTGGAGTTTCAGCTTCAGCATCAGTCCTTCCAATGAATATTGAGGACTGATTTCCTTTAGTATGGACTGGTTGGGTCCCCTTGCTGTCCAAGGGACTTGCAAGAGTCTTCTCTAACACCACACTTCAAAAGCATCAATTCTTCAGTGCTCTGCTTTCTTTCTAGTCCAACTCTCACATCCATACAGGACTACTGGAAAACCCAAAACTTAGACTATACGAACCTTTGTTGGCAAAGTAATGTCTCTGCTTTTTAACATGCTGGCTAGGTTGGTCATAGCTTTTCTTCCAATGAGCAAGCATCTTTTAATTTCATGGCTGTAGTCACCATCTGCAGTGATGGACCCTCATGGACCTTCTCCAAGTTTTCTGTACACTGGGTTTTCCATCAGCTCTCAGAGCCCTTCATGTTTTATTGTTGTTGTTAAATAGTGTCTGACTCTGTGACCCCATGGACTGTAGCCCACCAGGCTTCTCTGTCCATGGGATATCCCAGGCAAGAGTACTGAAGTGAGTTCTTATTTCCTTTTCCAGAGGATCTGTCTGACCCAGTGACTGAACCTGTGTCTCCTGCATTGGCTGAATTTGGACTGTTTACCACTGAGCCACCAGGGAAGCCCTCATGTTCTATAGGACACCTTAATTTTTCTTTCATCTGAAATGAAAATACATCCTTAGCTCACCTGACATTTCTGTTCTAATTTTTTTCTTTGACTACAAAACATGGTTTTCTGTTGCAAAAGTAAGAAACTATAGACAATATATTCCTAAATTTTCCATGTACCTTTATCTTTAAAAGAAAGATTAGCCTAGAATGAAAACTCTTGAGTCACATTCAACTTTTTTCCAATTTTTACATATATTGCTTTACTTGAAATCTGGTCTTAAGTGCTCCATTATTTTGCTTTATTTTTCCTTTTTTCTTTTCAAAACTTCTCCATCATTTGTTTGGCTGAATCTAGCCAGTAATTAGTCTTGTTTTGTTCTTGTAGAAGACACTCCTGGTGTTTATTCTATTGCCTGTGATTTACATTTTAAGGAATGTCTGCCTGCCTGTTTTCTTCATTTCTAGTTGAATATAATACTCTTGATTCGTATTTTCTTTTTCTCAGAATATTTCAGACTACATTTCACAGATTTATGCAGTCAGAGAGCATTCTAGAACCACCTTTATTTTTCCACTTGTAGATATTTTTTTTCTCCTGAGCACCTGAATATTTCTTTATTATTATAATTTAAAATCTTAACCTGACTACATTCAGTGCTCATTTATTCTGAGTTAATATTGCTCAACAGTGGTGTGATTTGAAATGTACAGACTCTGTTCTTTCTTTATTTCAGGGAATCATTCCTGGTATCTTTGCCTGTTCTGCCCAGACCACCAAGTCCTATCAATATAATTTCTGACTATTTCTTAGCCTGCTATATTTTAATCATTCTGTATTAGCTTGCTTCATTTTAAAACATTTTTTTTTTCAAGTCAAGTCACAACTGTTTTGCTAAAGGGGAAAGTCGCTCAGTCGTGTCCCCAAGGGACATGATGTGACCCCAGGGACTATACAGTCCATGGAATTCTCCAGGCCAGAATACTGGAGTGGGTAGCCTTTCCCTTCTCCAGGAGATCTTCCCAATCCAGGGATTGAACCTAGGTCTCCTGCATTGCAGGCAGATTCTTTACCAGCTGAGCCACAAGGGAAGCCCAAGAATACTGGAATGGGTAGCTTATCCTTTCTCTAGTGGATTTTCCTGATATGGAGTCAAACTGGGGTCTCCTGCACTGCAGGCAGATTCTTCACCAACTGAGCTATAACAGAAGTCCTGGTAGTTCCCCTGATTAGCAAATAACACCAACAAGTGAGATAAGCTGTGATCATGTCTGTAATGTTCACATCAAGGAGCAGATTTTATATCTGCATCATGAACGATTAGAAATCAATCTCAATGGTATAAGAGCCCAAGCACAGAGAGAAGCAAGGTACATTCATTATAGAGAGGAGCGTCTAAGTCAGTAACCATCACTATTTCCTCTGGAAGGGCACTTCTTACATATGGACCAGAAATGCCCGGCATTGAGTTGACCTGGGAACCTAGTAAAAACACCTCCATCTCTGTACTGAATCAAGATCTCATGTGTTTGGGCTCAGAAACCTGCATTTCATTTGTCCTCCAGGTCTTTTCCATACCCTTAGTGAACCAACAGTATTCCAAAACAGCACCCCAGAAATAAGAAGGGCTTAAATTAAGGGAATAAACAGTCATGGAAAAAATAAAATAAATGGTTAGCAGACAGAGGGCTCAACATTATAGAATGTGGTATGTGAACAAGGGGCTTCCCAGGTGGCTCAGTGGTAAAGAATCTACCTGCTAACACAGGAGACCCAAGTTTGATCCCTGAATCAGGAAGATTCCCCTGGGGATGGAAATGGCAACCCACTCCAGTATTCTTGTCTGGAAAGTCCCATGGACAGAGGAGCCTGGTGGGCTACAGAGGTGCCTGGTGGGCTACAGTCCATGGGGTCACAGAGTCAGACACACCTGAGCGCACACGCACATTTGAACAGGAGTGATAGCATACGGGAGGAGCAAATCTGTAGACACGGGAATTGAGGCCCAGTGAGAAAAAGTAACACATTTCCCCCTAGAGAGGACAACAGAAGCTCTGAAATGGAACGGTATTTGCAGGGTTGGAACAGAATGAGAACAGCCATAGCTAAGGGCAAGAGAGATAGCTTCACACGAGAGGCAGGTAAATACATAGAGCTGGGAAAGGCATGTCACAGAGGGAGGACACAGGCCCCGAAAGACAGGGGTTCCCCAAATCAAGATGCCCAGAATCTAAAGATGGTCAACACGATTCTCATTCTGTCCTTGGAGAGAGGAACTCAGCAGCTGTTTGGATGTAAGACTTAGTCATTCATAAAACACCACTCTTTTATTCTAAAGGCAATATGGCCATGTTTCCTCCTGTTCTGAGAAGACCTGCAAATATCCACACAGTCATGAGCCAGAGAATGTGTCTCACCCTGGCTAGATTTTTGATAAGACAGAGATGGGAGTAGCATAGATTCAGCCCCAGAAGGTGGACGGGAAAGGCTGTTGGTCTCAGCACAGTGCTGGCCAGTAGGGACAATATCATTCGATATTGCAAGAAGCACCATGAGCTGCACAGTTAACAAAGGCCTATTGCACTTTGATTTTTAGAGAGTACCGAGAAATAGAACCAACCGACTTTCAAATGACCACGGGCAGGCTTTCTCCAATTTGTGCTTATTCAAGTAAACCCCAGGTGAAGAGGAAAAATTATTACCAAATCTGATTGCTAAACCCAAGATACCCAACTGACCCTACTAGCGAGTTAGGAAGTAGTCCAGCTTCACATTCACTGGCTGTGAATGGTAATTACACCAATGCTGTATCAGCTGTGCTGTGATTAGCCCCTCATCATGTCCGACTCTTGAATACCCAACTGACCCTACTAGCGAGTTAGGAAGTAGTCCAGCTTCACATTCACTGGCTGTGAATGGTAATTACACCAATGCTGTATCAGCTGTGCTGTGATTAGCCCCTCAGTCATGTCTGACTCTTGGTGACCCCATGGAATGTAGCCCACCAGGCTCCTCTGTCCATGGGGATTCTCCAGGCAAGAACACTGGAGTGGGTTGCCATGCCCTCCTCCAGGGATCTTCCCAACCCAGGGACTGAACCCAGGTCTTCCACATTGTAGGTGGATTCTTTATCAGCTGAGCCACAGGGAAGCCCAAGAATACTGGACTGGGGAGCCTATCGCTTCTCCAGCAGATCTCCTCGACCCAGGAATCAAACTGGGGTGTCCTGCATTGCAGGTGAGCCACCAGCTGAGCTACCAGGGACATCCTGTATCAGCTGAGTCCTTCTTAATGTCTGGGTGATGTACAGCATATGGACATTAAGGTCCTGCCCTGTGTGCTCAGTATCAGCTCTACCATCAGATGTATCCAAGGTCTGCCTTGATGTCATCTATCGGCTGTGTGCATGCTAAGTTGCTTCAGTCATGTCTGACTCTTGGCAACGCTATGGGCTGTAGCCTGCCAGGCTCCTCTGTCCGTGGGATTCTCCAGGAAAGAATACTGCAGTAGGTTGCCATGCCCTTCTTTAGGAGATCTTCCCAACCCAGGGATCTAACTTTGCATTTCTTATTTGTCCGCATTGACAGGTGAGTTCCTTCCACTAGTGCCACCTGGGAGGCCCATCCAAGCTATAAATAAAAGGCCACATAAGCATCAGCCTTATGAATTTTAAAAGTCCAATTCTGCAGTCTTTGACATCCCTACTTGTCAGGCATGGTTCAGCTCTCAGCAAGCTTAGTTAAAACAAGTTGGTATTTTTGGATATTCCTTCTAATATTCCATTTGTACATTTCAATGCCTTGAAAATAAAGAAGAAAGCTATCTGCTGGATCATTTCAAATGACATCCTTTTAAGGCTAAATTGTATCCTGAATTAAAACTTGCAAAAGAAGATATCACCTTCAAAATGTATTCAGCAGTGCTAAAAGAGATAAATGAAAAGACTCAGAACTTCGTTGAGACATGAAATTTCTAATTTAAGAGGTCCTAAAGTTAGAATCACTCAGCTAGTCTAAACAAACTTAAATACTATCCATGTATCCAGATGCTAGTAGAACTCTGCACGTCTGCCCTGAGGCCCTGCACAAGGTCGGGAGCAGGGCTCTTTCTGGGACCCCACATATTCCTGGCCATTTCCCTGCTGGAAGGGGCCTTCACCCACGGCAAACCCCACCTCCCCTTGAGTTTAACAAACAACCTGACTAGTGTGTCGTGGAAGCTACAGAAGAGTTCTATGAATGGCATCTTCTCCCAGAGCCCATCCTGTGATTGGCGTTAGTAACATCTTGCTATACTATGAATGAATTTATCAATAAGCAGTAGATTATATCAAAAACAAAAAAATTAGGTCTGTAGAAAAGAAGCTAGTCTCTGGAGGGCGTATTTGCTGAATGATTTGTCATCTATCATGATCAGAATCAGAACCCCAAACCAGGATGGACCTAGAAATTATCATACTAAGCAAAGTAGGTCAGACAGAGAAAGACAAATCCCATGATATCACTTATAGGTTTTCCATAATAGCTCAGATGTTAAAGAATCTACCTGCAATGCAGGGGACCAGGGTTTGATCCCTGGGTCATGAAGATCCCCTGGAGAAGGAAATGGCAACCCACTCCAGTATTCTTGGCTGGAGAATCCCATGGACAGAGGAACCTGATGAGCTACAGTCCATGGGGTCGCAAAGAGTTAGACACGACTGAGTAACTAACACAGACACAGACTGACAGTTAGGTGGAATCTAAAACACAGCACAAATGAAATGCAACAGAATTTACAAAACAGAAACGGGCTCACACAGAAAACAGACATAGTTGTAAGGAGAACGAGGGGAAGGAAGGGCTAGGAGTTTGGGATTAACAGATGCAAACTAGTAGATAAAGGATGGATAAACAGCAAGGTCCTACTGTAGAGCACGGGGAACGACATTCAGCATCCTGTCATAAACCATGATGGGAAAGAATATAAAAAAGAATGACATATAGGTGCACGCAAAAGTGAAGCACTTTGCTATACAGCTAAAATCGACGCTACGCTTCAATAAAATTTAAAAAAGAAAGAGATTAGGCACTGCTTTTCCAATAAGAGTTATAACTAATAGCCTGAAAACAAATGATTAAATTACTTCCAAAAGGGTGATGAAGCTAAGATAGCACTTTGATGCTCAGAGGAAAGAAGGCAGGCCCACAGCGTGGCGCCGGGGTCGCACAGGAACTCAGAAGCCGGCAGAACACCCTGAAGAGGAGGGCGGCTCCTACCTGTGGCCAGGTAGATGATGTGGACGAGGGCGTCCCGGGCCTGCACCACGTCCACGGCCACGTGGGAGAAGCGGCTGCTGTCCTCCATGAAGGCGGGCGCGGGGCTCACCGGCTGCACCACCTCGTGCATCAGGATGAACTTCTGCGCGTCCTGCAGGTTCCTCTCCGTGAGGTTCACGTACACGCCCTGGTCCACGGTGCCGCACTGCAGGGGGAGAGAGGCTGTTACCGGGCCCGGCCACCTGCACACCCCGGGCTGCTCCCGCCACGCTGGCTGGGGGGCGACTGGCAATCTGAACACCTGCTGGTGCCAGTGTGCCCCCTTCTCAGCACCCCCACAGTCCCCATTCTTGGTGTCTCTCCCAGCTGAGATCTGAGCTCATCGTATTTGGGGAGTCTTCTCAACTCTCATCCTAAATGAATAATCAGAACAAAATGAAGTGACATTGACAAAGCAGAAAGAGACTCACAGACTTAGAGAAGGAACTTATGGTTACCAGGGGTAACTATGGTTACCAGGGGAAGGGTAGGATGGGTAGCTTGGGAGTTTGAAATCAATGTGTACACATTGCTATATTTAGAATGGATAACCAACAAGGACCTACTGTAGACCAGAGGGAAATCTGCTCAGTATTATGTAACAACCTAAATGGGAGAGGATTTGAAAAAGAATAGATCTATGTATAAGAATGCTGCCCTGGTATCTCAGTGGTCTGCCTCGGGTTTGATCCCTGGGTCAGGAAGAGCGCCTACAGAAGGAAATGGCAGCCCATTCCAGTATTGTGGTCTGGGAAATCCCATGGACAGAGGAGCCCCATGGGGTCACAAAGAGCTGGATATGACTGAGTGTGCACACACACTGCATTGCGCTGTATAGCTGAATCACTTCGCTGTATAACTGAAACTATCACAACATGGTAAATCAACTATACTCCAGTATGAAAAAAATAAATCAATGATCAGAAGTTTAAAAAAACATGATGTAGGAGTCACTGCTAATCTGAATGGCATATGCAGAAAATCTCCTCATCACCTCTAGAGTCCCCTAGGGAGCTGTCTGGCTAAATGCACACTGTTCAATCTGCCAGACACATCAGATTCCCAGGTGGAAAATTCAGCCATCAAATGCACCACACAGATTTACTAGCTTTCTTTGGGCTGGCAGGTCTATAAGTAAGACATGGATTCTACAGAGATAGACTTAGGTCATTCTAATCTGTAAACTATGCAATACTGGAGAAGGCGATAGCACCCCACTCCAGTACTCTTGCCTGGGAAATCTCATGGATGGAGGAGCCTGCTGGGCTGCAGTCCATGGGTTCGCTAAGAGTCGGACACGACTGAGCGACGTCACTTTCACTTTTCACTTGCATGCATTAGAGAAGGAAATGGCAGCCCACTCCAGTGTTCTTGCCTGGAGAATCCCAGGGACCGAGGAGCCTGGTGGTCTGCTGTCTATGGGGTCGCACAGGGTCGGACATGACTACAGCGACTTAGCAGCAGCAGCAGCAGCAGCAGCAGCAGCAGCAACATGCAATACTGTTCTGCTGTCTTTCACATAAGCTACTCAGCATTGCATTAGCCTTACTATCATGCCCTTATTATCTGGGCTTCGGTGGTGGCTCCGATGGTAAAGAATCCGCCTGCAATGTGGGAGACCCAGGTTTGAGCCTTGGGTCAGGAAGATCCCCTGGAGGAGGGAACGGCTACCCATTCCAGTATTCCTGGCTGGAGAAGTCCACGAATGAAACACTATGTTCGCCTTACTATCATGCCCTGATTGCCTAACCCAGGCCGAAAGAAACGAAAACCCTGGTTAGAGCCGAGCATCGAATGAAAAGCCTGGTGCCGGGCAGCGAGCGTGCCACCCCAAATGCCTCTCTGGCTGTGAATGATTGCTAGAGCAGAAAACAACGGAGGCCCGAAAGACTCGAGAAGAAACTGACCTTCCCCTAAACGCTTACAAAATGTAGATAGATGGCCTATTCCTGGATTAGAGCTATCTCCAGAGATGTCTGCACAGAATAAGGGCAGACTATAGTGGGGAAAACTTAGCAGGCCCCAGAGACCAGAGCCCACTCTCTGTCCAACAGTCTCTGCAGGCCCAGCAAACTCTTGTTTCCCAAATGTTTATTTTTCTATCTGCAGGTCAATTGCCTTTGTCCCCTTTGAAGCCTCAAACCACTACCAGCAACATGCTCTTTTATCTTTGGCTGAAGATGGTATTTAAGGGGAGGGTTTCTGCCATTAGAGGGAGTTACTCAGTTCTCCTGGGTCCCTCTCATGTATATGTGTTATTAAACTTGTGCTGGATTTTCTCCTAGTAATCTGTCTCATGCCAATTTAATTCTTAGACTGGCCGGAAGAAGCTAGAGGGCAGAGGAAACTTTCTTCCTCCCTGACAATGAAGAATTTTCAAGAACAGGGGGGAATAAGGAGATAAAGAATGTGAGAGAGGAAGGAGATAAAGAGACAGAAAAGGAAGAAACCAGAATAGGAAGGAAAGAAGTAGACTTTTCAGGGGGAAATACCATGCAGAGGAATCTGGGACTAAAGTGGTGGTGGGGGGGGGAGGCGCGGAAACAAGCCTGGAAATCCTGAGAATTAAATTCAGAGCTGCGCTGTGCAAAGGCTGGCAGGTGTCGTGGAGGATGGTTTTGGGCAGGGATGAGGTTAAAAGAGGGGCAGGAAAGCAAGCCAAGCTTTCCCAGAGCAGCACACAGAATCAGAAAATTATCACCACGATTTCTCATTTCCTTCATAAACTTTAAATCCCAGGTCCAATAAAGGCTGATCCCCAGAAGAACTTCATAGAGGCAGGGTCGATAGATGAATTTCCCTGTCCATTCCATCTGAAAAAAGGACTTTTATAACATGTCGTTTCTAATACATGGTTTTATAATAGGATAGAGGTGCAAAAGTAGACAATGGAAATGGCTTGTGAAAAATAGAGGATATTTTTGTAGCACTTGATAAAATAGCCTCCATGCCCCCAAAGGATAGGCTGATGGTATATTTAAAGAATCTTGGAGCAAAATGGATGCCAAGACTGGTCCAAAGCTTAGTTTAAATGCTGCATCTTCGCAGGGGTGCCCCAGGTACCAGGTGGCAGAAGGGTCGGGTGAAGGTGAAAGGTCAGTTCTGTGGCCCAGGGGCCACGTGGCCTCAGGTGAGACCTTGCCTTGCAGTTGTTGTCTCTTTATCTGTAAAGTCGCTCAAAAACACTTCCTCTGCTCCCTTCAGAGGGCTGCTGTGAGGCCAACTGAGACCATCAGAGGAGAGCATTTGTAAATTAACTGAAAGCACTGTAAACGCGAAGGAGCACAGAGAAGCCATTCAGACAAGAGTAAAAATGGTCCGTGGGTCCGCCTCGCAGCGGGGCAGCAATTCTATGCTCCATTGAGCTGCAGGGGCCAGAGGGAAGGACTGAACACGTGAAGGAAGGAGGGAGTCAATGAGTGAACACACAGCAGTGTGCTGGGGCAGGGGGCCAGAGCCAGGGGATTTCATATAATTACCGCATTTAACAATGACACGTGGAGGGCAGAGGCACTGCCCATTAACAACAGTGTCACAAAACGGTCTGAAGTCTGTCCAGGCGCGTTCTAGCCTGAGAGTGGCCAGGTCTGGCTGTTTTTTCTTCCTGAAATCAGCAGCAATTCTTAAGTCACAGGAGGTAAGGGGCAGTCTGCCTGGGGGATGGAGTTTTCCATCCAGGTTTTGTTTTCTCCGCACAGTGCTTTTAAAATTATCATCATAAAACCTGGGAGGCATAATGTGAAACTGAGGGCCTCTGGCTGCTCTTGAGGAGTCTGGGGACCTAGGAGACTCCAAGACCTGTGGGCGGGGTTGGGGGTGCTGGGGCTGCAGAATGGAATCCCCCACTGCCACCTGTCTTTTTCATGACTGCTAACCTAATCCCAGGCTGCAACCTGAATTGTCACTCTGATACTGCAATTTGTAATAAGAACTATATAGTTAGTTTTCATTCCTGTTTTGTCACAAAGCTCCTAAAACCCCTGACACTTTTAAGTGAAGAGAGCAATAAAGGCATCTTTTGTTAAGTTACTGAGGTGACCTCTGGACCTCACTGAAGGGTGGGAAGGCTAATCGCCTGAGCTGCCATCCCTGTGGTCAGAGGGTTGGAACTTTTTGTCCGACTGCGTTGACCTCCAGGAAGGAGAAAGGTGCTGGACGTTGAATTTGTCACCACTGGCCAGATGATTTAACCAACCTGCTTAAGTGAAAAACACTCATAAAGCTCCAAAGGATGGAGCATTCAGACCTTCCAGGTTGGTGACCACGTGGAGATTCAGCAAGCATGCTCAGCTCAGAAAGAGCTCCACGCTCTTTACCCAAACTTTTCCCTACTCTCCCTGTGCCCCTCTTCCATCTGACTGTTTCTGAGCTATGTCCTTTACCACAAAGCTTATTTTCTTGGACTCCCAAATCACTGCAGACAGTGATTGCCTGAAATCAAAAGCTGTGAAATCAAAAGATGCCTGCTTCTTGGAGGGAAAGCTGTGACAAATCTAGACAGTGTATTAACAAGCAGAGATGTCGCTTGCAGATAAAGGTCTGTCTAGTCAAAGCTATGGTTTTTCCAGTAGTCATGAATAGATGTGAGAGTTGGACCATAAAGAAGGCTGAGTGCTGAAAAACTGATGCTTTCAAACTGTGGTGTTGAAGAAGACTCTTGAGAGTCCCTTGGACTGCAAGGAGATCAAACCAGTCAATCCTAAAGGAAATCAATCCTGAATATTCGTTGGAAGGACTGACACTGAAGCTCCAATGTTTTGACCATCTGATGGGAAGAGCCAACTCATTGGAAGAGACCCTGATGCCAGGATAGACTGAAGGTAGGAGAAGAAGGGGACAGCAGAGGATGAGATGGTTGGATGGCATCACTGGCTCAATGGACATGAATTAGAACAAAGTCCAGGAGATGGAGGACAGGTGAGACTGGTATGCTGCAGTCCATGGAGTCACAAAGAGTTGGACACGACTTAGTGACTCAACAACAACAGTGCTCTCATAAGTAAAATGTTTGAGTTCTGCGAGCCTCTCTAGCTGATTAACAAACCTAAGGAAGGGGTTCACCTATAGCCGACAGGTCGGAAGCATGGGTAACAACTTGGACTGGAGATTGGCATTGGAAGCGAAGGTCAAGGGGAGAGCCTTGCAGGCCTGAGTCTATCAGCCATGAGATGCTATCTCTGGGTAAACAGTGTCAGTACTGAGTTGAATTGTTGGACATCTGGCTTGGTGTTGGAGGAATAAAAGCTCGTTTGTGGTGTGGGGGAAGAAAAGGCAGAGGTTGGAATCGATCAGCAGTATCATTAGCCAAGAACTGGTTGAAACTCTACAGTGTCTTGTTTTTTTAGCCAACTTATAATGAATATCTCACCCGAGGATTCTTTTTCAAATATTTTGAATGCTATTTAAATTTATACCATATATTTATTATATCATAAGTAATCCACCTAGCTCTCTAACGGGCTGCAAAGTCACTCACCATGCCTTACACATGGGGCTCCTGCAGTGTTAGCGTGACACCCCAGGGACTCTGAGCAAGAGGAAAACATTAAAAATAGTAAAAACACAGCCATCGTCCTTCTGTGGCTTACAGTCCATAGTCTTTGTCTTGCTAACACCTCTGAGAGTAATAGATCAATACTTCTATTAATTCTTACAACAATAATATTTGCAATCTTGTTTATTTTTTCCAAGAATGACAGATCCATCCTCGCCCTAGCCTGCCGGCCCTTGGTAGGTGCATCCACGATCACCGAGGCTCACACGGAGAGCGCTTGACTTTAATGGTACCCTTCCTCCTGTTTGGCTGCAAACGCCTACGGAGTCCTGAAGGATGCTGATGACTTGGCCAGGTCCCGTCATCTGGTCCTCCAGCCGTGGCCTGCTCATCTGCTCGACCACTTTTGAGGGTCTGTTATCCATTCTGGCTCCATCAGTTTAGTTGCTGGTAATTAAAACCTCACAGAAATTTCTAGAGTCTGTCCCAGTGCAGCTGTACCACTGGGTGTGGAAAATGTTTTCTGTAAGTAACTGAGGCTTTTCCTAGTGAGGCCCAGCGTCTACATACATGGCTTTGGGGGCTGCAGCTCTAACAGGGACGACTTTCACAGCACCACCTGCGTTGGTTTCTAGATCGCAACTGATAAAAATTAATAGTGTTATATTTTGTTACTATTTTCAACAGAGAATTTGTATTGAATCTTGCAAAATTACACACTGTGCAGCCTAACCCATTCTTCCTCCTGAATCTGAGTCATGTATCTGATCTTCTAGTTAATTAGCTATTTCTAGTACATATGTGCTTAGTTGCTCAGTGGTGTCTGACTCTCTGTGACCCTATGGACTGTAGCTGGTCCAGCTTCTCTGTCCATGGGGTTCTGCAGACAATAATACTGGAGTGGGTAGCCATGCCCTTCTCCAGGGGATCTTCTCAACCCAGGGATCAAACCCCAGTCTCCTGCAATGCAGGTGGATTCTTTACTGTCTGAGCTACCAAGGAAGCCTTCTAGTATATAAGCACTGCATAAAATTCCAAATCTCAGTAGGTGAACAATAATTTAAAATATCTAACTGCATATAACTATTGGTTTTTGCAAACATAAGGCCCTTTATACACAGTTAGTTGATGGACCCTTAATTAGCAACATATCCCACCCCCATGCCAGTGTGTGTGGCTCCTTAAAAGTCAGGTTGCCTTAAGTTAGCATGGTTTATCAAACACGGTAAACCAAAAGAAAATATTCGATACTCATGTATATCAGGACTTATGCAAAGAATCACCATAATCTAAACTTTAGTTCTATGCAAATCTTAAATACTACCCAAAGAAGACAAGCTCAGTGGAGCAGGCTCCCTGACTGAATTGCACACCACATTCTATTCATTACACCACATGGCCCGACTTTCATCTCATAAACGTGAGTAAGCCCTTTAGTGTTACACTGGCATTATAAAACCAGATGCCTGTGGCCTCAGGAAATGAGGGGATTTGCTTTGTGCTACAAATGTATCCAGACAAAGGGGCTAAAAGTTATCCACTGCCCAGAGGTGGTAAGGCATAATAGTTTATTAAGTCACCGTTCACTGTGAAGACCATTTGCAATGGAAACATCAAGACATTAAAAGAACCCTAAAATACCATGAGCATCTTTGATAATTTTTTTTAAACTTCAGGATTTTACCATGGACTTTCTGAAAGGAAATGATATACTTTGCCTTCATAGTTTTCCAGAGGCTCTTCTTAAACAGCTACATCACCGCAGGATCCAGGGATATGGGTGGGATTTAAATGCAGAGACTCAACAATGAGGCACAGGGAATCTGTGTTCAGTTACTAATTATATAAACCACTTATGTCATCAGGAAATGTGACGACTTCATGTCTGGTTCCCACTAAACTGTTTGTTTGCCTGGATTTCTTTGTCTAGTACTGAACTTTCTTAGTAGGGAAACTTGAATAACAACTATAAAATTGATCCCTCAGTTTCCTGACTTACTAATGACACCCACTTTACAGAGCTCCTGAGATGAGAAAATATGACAAAGTCGCTACAAACAAAGAGCCCTTAAATAGTCCCCCTTGTTATGGGATGCTAAATCATTTTCCCAAGGAAAGCAGTGAATGGTAAAGTGGATATGTAAGCCCATCTCTATTCTCAGCATCATGATCTTTGCAAAAAATTTTCAAAACAATTAGAATTGAATGATTCCTGTCAAAGTACAAGTAAAATGTAAAATAATTGAACTTTTCCATATTCCCAGTTTTCTCAAAAGCCAGAGGTTTTATGTGTTGGGTTGACAAACCAACCAGAATTTGGAGGCTTGAATACACGACTCGGGTCTAACACTGACTGGTTATGAAGACTAAAGTTCCTCTGGTTGGAAGAGGTTGAGGTTCTGAATCTGAGGACTGGGCCTGAGCCCAGCTCAGCCACTAAGGAGCCCGTATCCTTGTCCTGATGACGTGCTCTGAGGCTCAACACCCTTCTCTGTCAGCGGGAGCTGTTACCAATCATGGCAAGATACATAGAAGCATTGAGCCCAGTGTCTGGAACCTGACATTCCTGAAAATTACACCCACAGTGATGATGGTGAAGATCCCAAGACAGTTCTTCTCAGGAGAAAGGAGCTCCAGGGAAAATCTGCCGGTATGCATGAATGTCTGAGTCTCCCTAAAGATCATAGGTTGGAATCCTAACCCCCAAAGTGGCTGTATTAGGAGCTGGAGCCTCTAAGGAAGTGATTGAGGTTAAATGAGGTCATAAGGTTGGGGCCCTGATCTCACAGGGTTAGGGTCACTTTATGCTCACCTAGGAAAAGCCACATGAGGATGCGGTGAGAAGCTGGCCACCTACAAACTAGGAAAATAGCACTCTCCAGAAACTGAACTGGCCAGAACTTTGATCATGGACTTCTAGCCTCCAGAATCGTGAGAAAAGAAGTTTCCAGTCTGTGGCATTTTGTTGAGAGGGACTGGGGGCAGGAGAAGAAGGGGACGACTGAGGATGAGATGGCTGGATGGCATCACTGACTCGATGGACACGAGTCAGTGTCTGTCGTTGGTGATGGACAGGGAGGCCTGGCGTGCTGAGATTAATGGGGTCGAAAAGAGTCAGACACGACTGAGCAACTGAACTGAACTGTGGCACTTTGTTACAGCAGCTGGAGCTCACTAACACACCTGCTGACCGACCAAGCAGTAGAGGGCTTCGTCCCTCTCGGTTTCAGCGCCCTCTGAACATAGGAGATGACAGCAGGTGATGTCAGAGCCCCTGACGGCTTGAACACGCTGCATGTGGTGCCTTCTACATGAATGGCCTCCATCTGCTCCTGTTTTCTCCACAGCCGCCCCATCACATCCCATTCACCCCAACAGGAAATCTCACCGCATACCCAATTAGAGCTCAATTCTGTTTGTGCATCCCCACTGCTCTGTGTCCTGGACCACATTCACTACCGCATCATTCATTAGGAGTCAGAGCTCCTGGGGACACAGAGCCCACCATCATTAGTACTAATTGACGCTGGATTCCCAACCTGCTGCATTGTGCTGGCTTTTTGCAGTCCAAGCTCAGGCGTCCCAGCTGACAAAAGACCCTTTGAAGGCCAGGCGCCTCAGATACAAAAGGCTGTGGTCTATTTACATGAGACAAGCCGAGTGAGGGACTGTCCCACAAGGGGCTGGGGGTGGGCAGCTCACAGCTGCACTGTGCAAGCACCAGGGGTGCAGAGGTCCCAGCCTGTCTGTCTGCACAAGCTTTCTGCCTGCTATCTGGGTGTGGGGCGGGAATGACCGAAGGAGTGCCCTTTCTCTCCGGAATTACCTGGAAGTTGGGGTTGGGGTTGGGATATGGCAGCCAGGCAGACCGAGAGTTCTCCTGGTACTTGAAGGGCCCGTTGAAAGCCTGCGAGATGGCACTGAGGTTGAAGACGCACACGGCTGAGGCAGCGATGCTGTTCCTGTGGAGGTGAGGAAGAAAGAGGAGAAAGCAGGTCAGAGAGCACCCTCAGAAGTGAGCTCTGCTCCCCACGACACATTCTGGGTGCCCAGGAAGCACCTTCTAGGGGAACACTTAAGATCAGCAGGAAAAAACACCCCACGGATCAGGCTGAAGCAGTGAATGGTGTTCCTCTGGGTTTTTTTTCCCTCCAACATTTCATTCTAGAAACAACAGTATTTAGCAGTTATGATGCTTGTAATCCCACGGACAGGATAGATTCACCCAGCCGGGGTGCAAATGATAGAAGCTTTTGAAGAGCTGTATGTTATGCCTTTAAAATTCCTGGAGGAAACAGAATTCCTCCTCCAGGGCACGGGCCTCCCATCAGCCTGGCAAGGTTCTCTCCCCACACTCTAATCTGGAAACTTTAGTTGGCATTGGGGTGAGCTGCCACTGCTATTGTCTGTAAAAGCCCCAAATAGTTGTGAGTATTTGTCATCTTTTAAAAATAAACAACTGAAAGCACTTTGCAACAAGTGCCTGTCAGAGATCCTTCACGTATATGTACATGTATATGTGAAAAGTATTTTAAACTCAAAGGGTCAAAGACAAATATTTGACAGAGCACTGACATAGAACCTTTTAAAGGCTTAATTCAGAATTCAATCTTTGCAGGACCGAAGCCTATCAATGTGAGGCTCTCAGAGTCCAGGGCCCTTTTACTAAGTGGAAACTGCAATATATATATACATTTTTTGGTTAAATAAATCTGCATTATGAGTTCAGCTATGGTTTTAAAATTTCATGTTTATGCTATTAGCCAGTAGTACGTCTACTTATCAACTGTATTTCCCAAGGCAAAGAAAAAGCAAGAAACTCAAAAATGTGAATGTCTACCTTATCCTTGGTTCATCTGAAAAACACAAATAGGTGGTAGATATCTACAAACTCCAACTCATCTAAGCTTCTTAAGGGAGGGGACATTCACTGACCAAATGAGGCTGAGACACCTGCCCCAAATCACCCAGCCACTAAATGGGGGAGTTGAACTGAACCCCCAGGTAGGTTGGCATCAAAACAGAAATTTTGAATTCTTGGTGCCAGCTCTTTGTGGGTTGTAACTAAATACACCCCATGGAAGGTTGGAGCCTTGAGAGCAGGCATACCTGTTCCCTCTGGAAGCCCCAGAGAAGAGAGTCTGGAGGGAAGACTCACCCCCACTGCTGGCCGGTAAAATGATAAACAATAAATGTGAACTCATTGCTAATTTTACTCTTTGCACATTACCCTCGGAAAACCAGAAGATAAGTCAAAAATGTCTAAGGTAGAATTAGCCTTTGGATGCGTGACTAGACTTCAGCAAGAACCAGAAGACAAGTCTGTTAGAATGAGGACAGCCGGCCAGACCCCCAGGAGGGACGCCACCCGCGGGCCAGGTGACCTCACCTCAGTCCTGGCACAGTGACAGTGAGGGGCTCACCACTTCGAGCTCTCTAAGTGCCCGACAGGGACCTTCTTGTTGATCACAGGGAAACTAGCTTCTGACTTCACAGACATACGGTCAAAGGTGCAGGGAGGTGCCTGAGTCCACGTCACAGGCTAAGGGGAAGGAAAGCAGGATTTACACCTGCTTTGCAGGGGACCCTGGAGCTCCTGCCTTTGACCCCATTGCTATGGCTATTTCCTAGGAAGGGAAGACACTTATCTCCTGCCTTCCTGCATCCATTTCCCAGTTCACTGCACTCACTCACTCTGAAGGGCAGGGGTAGGGTCTCTGATGTCAACTTGGATGCCCCAGAGGCTGTCATTCTGAGTATCAATGACACGTGTTGGTAGACACTTCTTACCGCCTCCTGGAGAGCAGAGCCCCATTGGTACAGGTTATGTGGTCTGTGCGCACACACACACACACACACACACACACACACACACACAACTTTCCTGCCTTTCCTCTATCCTTTAACTTGCTGCAAATTGAGAAGGGTGAGGAGGAAGGACACGAGAGACCATCCCCTAGCAGCCATTCACCCACTCTTCATGGGATGGGGCTGCCAGCCAGAACTGTACATTCAGCTTCCCCTGTTGGTCCCTGCAGGCAGTGGTGGTGAGCCCAGGTCTGGTCGACCATGACCTTGTGGACAAGTCTGCTGAAAGCTGGGGTCTGCAGTGATAAATCCATTTGGATAACAAACCTTCAACCATGTGTTGCAAGCTGGCCTCTATCATGGGGATAATACTTCTTTATCTAATGTTCTATTTATTTCCCTGTTCAGAGCCTAGGCATGTAAGAGTGGAGGTACTCCTTTCCTCCCCCTAGGTGAGTGCAACAATACGGGAACTTAGAATCTGCTGGAAGCCACTGGAAGAAAAGTGGAGTAGTTTCTCTTAGCTCTTTGTCTCTCTCTTTTTAAAATTTTATTTTTACTTTATTCTACTTTACAATACTGTATTGGTTTTGCCATACATTGACATGAATCAGCCACAGGTGTACAGGAGCTGTTAACCCTCCCCTACTCCCATCAACTACATTATCTGAAAGCCAGCATTTTTAGATTCCAGGGGAAGAAAAAAACCCGGCAAATCCTTCAGAGACTCTGTTGCAGGACTGTACTGCAGCCCAATCCATGCCCCAGGGTTGAGAAAACCACTGAGCTCTAGCTGGAGAAGACTCTTGAGAGCTCCTTGGACAGCAAGGAGATCCAACCAGTCCATCCTATAGGAAATCAACCCTGAATATTCATTGGAAGGACCGGTGCTGAAGCTGAAGCTCTAGTACTTTGGCTACCTGATGTGAAGAGTCGACTCATTAAAAAAGACCCTGATGCTGGGAAAGATTAAGAGCAGAATGAAAAGGGGGATGCCCCAGGTTGAGAAAACCACTGAGCTCTAGCTGGAGAAGACTCTTGAGAGCTCCTTGGACAGCAAGGAGATCCAACCAGTCCATCCTATAGGAAATCAACCCTGAATATTCATCGGAAGGACCGGTGCTGAAGCTGAAGCTCTAGTACTTTGGCTACCTGATGTGAAGAGTCGACTCATTAAAAAAGACCCTGATGCTGGGAAAGATTAAGAGCAGAATGAAAAGGGGGTGACAGAAGATGAGATGATTGGATGGCATTGCCAACTTGACAGACATGAGTTTGCGCAAACTCCAGGAGATGATGAAGGACAGGGAAGCCTGGTGTTTTGCAGTCTATGGGGTCACAGAGAGTCGGACATGACTTAGCAACTGAACAACTAAGGACAGAATGAGCTGGAACACTGAACTTTATCCCTATCCTCCAGTGCTGGAGACCAACCAAACCTATGAGTGTAAGCACTGGAAAGCTCAGCTAGGGCAGTTTTAGCCATCAGTTCAGAGACAGGACACAACCAGTACCTCAAACTGTCATTTTCTCTCCATGTTGAGCATGTCTTGCCAAGAATGCAGTCATCTCCTGAGAGAGTAAGACCAAGGCTGAGACAGGAGAGGGAGCAGAGGTGAGATGTATGCCGGGATTTGCAACGGATAGATCAGAAAGCAGTTCCCAAGACCTCCTGACAATAAGTACTGGAGAGAGATGTGGAAGGTCTAGTGAGTCTCTTCCTTTTAGTATAACGTCTCTGTATCAGGAATTTCCAACACGATGAGCATCTTCAACACTTAGCAAATATTCTGGAACAGTCTGAAACTTATCATTGCAAGTATCTAAATAGACCACTTTCCCTCTTGGAATGGCCCAGACACAGAGCTTCCATAACTTTTAAAACTGTTCGCTTCTGCCCGCAGCCAGGGGAATGAACAGCTCAGTAAGCCAAGCTCCCATTGTGTGTAAAATTGATGTCAACAGAGCCAGTGAACATTCATCTTGTACAGCTTACACTATTTCTTAAATAAGGTTTTGGAAGACAAATCAACTTCAGAAGCTATACATTGATTTTTTTTCCCCCAAAGAAACTTATCAAGGAGAGAAAATAACCTCTGGAGTTGAAAACCAGATTTACAACAAAGATGGTCCTGGCGGGGTGAGGGTGAGTAGTGAGTCATCCATTTTAGTCTTGTTTTTCTAACTTTGCATCAGACAGAAGACTCCTCATGGAACAAACTTGTTAGAAAGCAAATGTTAACACTTAAGCTCAGCAATAGGAAAACTGAGAGGGAAGAGTAACAAGGAAGTAAGATGAAGCAAATCAACTTCAGAAGCTATACATTGATTTTTTTTCCCCCAAAGAAACTTATCAAGGAGAGAAAATAACCTCTGGAGTTGAAAACCAGATTTACAACAAAGATGGTCCTGGCGGGGTGAGGGTGAGTAGTGAGTCATCCATTTTAGTCTTGTTTTTCTAACTTTGCATCAGACAGAAGACTCCTCATGGAACAAACTTGTTAGAAAGCAAATGTTAACACTTAAGCTCAGCAATAGGAAAACTGAGAGGGAAGAGTAACAAGGAAGTAAGATGCAGATGAACTGATTCTTCAGAAATGCAATTCGTGGGCAGCCTTCCCAAGTGGTTTAGTGGTGAAGAATCCCACTGCCAATGCAGGAGACGCAGGAGACCTGGGTTTGATTCCTGGGTCAGGAAAATCCCCTGGAGGAAGAAGGGGCAAGTCACTCCAGTATTCTTGCCTGGAAAATCCCAGGGATAGAGGAGCCTGCATTCATGGCTACAGTCCACAGGGTCACAAAAAGTCGGACACTACGGAGTGACTGAGCATGGGCTGTTTGGATGCAGAAGACACAAAAACAAAGGCAACAAGACTCGGGAAGCTAATGAGGCTCGTGACCTCTGTCCCAGTTTGCCCTAGACCAAGAGGTTTCCCAGCACAAAGCAGGCCTCGGGGCTAAAAGCTGTGATCCGGGACAGACCCGGACGCTTGGCCATCGGACCTCCATGATTGGCATTCTCAACTCATCCTAATTCAGATCCTTTACCCTGGACACAGATATCTGGCTTTTGTCTAAACCATTAGGTCACTGGATGAGGGATTTCAAAGGTGATGCAAAGCAGAAATCACCCTGTGGAACCATCATGCCCACTGCAAAGGCGAAGGAAGGTGAAGCTCAAGTCTCTGTGATTCCCTGCGGTAGTTTCATCTCATGGAGTTGGA
>SJYC01021986.1:0-45409 GCA_006408675.1 Madoqua kirkii | reverse complement strand
GTTAAGATAATAGGAAAATATCCTTCAAAATTAATGGAAAAATACACACAGCTGTATCCACAAGACATATTTCAGGGACAATTGACTTTGGAGGACAATTCAATTGGCCTTGTACTTTGTCAGATCCAATCATGTTGTACCAACAGACATGTTATTGGCAGGGCAACTAAAAATAGGTTTGGCTACAAAATGATCCATTAATGTTAAGCATTAGGCCTGTTTCGGGCTCACCTAAGATCTGAAACGCAGACGCTGGTTCCGAGACCGACATAAAAACGGCATTGAGTACTATTCTGTCCTGAAAAGCTGCTGCCAGCTTTCAACCAAATTTGACTGAATTTCAATCAAGAGTTGATGTCATCACAAAATGTTTCAAATTCATTCAACTTCACAGCTTCCCTGGTAGCTCAGAGGGTAAAGAATCTCCCTGCAATGCAGGAGACCAGGGCTAGATCCCTGGGTTGGGAAAATCCCCTGGAGAAGAGAATGGCAACCCACTCCAGTATTCTGGCCTAGAGAATACCACAGACAGAAGAGCCTGTTGGGCTACAGTACATGGGTCGCAGAGTTGGAAAAAACTAAATGACTTAACACTTTCAATTTCTCACATTCTAAAAATGTAAAAATATTCTACTATACACTGTATATGTTATGTGCTTCTCTCTTTAGCTCATGATATTGTTCTCAAATAGTTTTATATGCACTAAAGTATTAATAATATAGATTTCAATAAGAACAGATTTTAATTTATTGACTGTTAAACATAGTGGCTGATCACTTGCTTTAACTTGAAACAGATATTTTTAAAAACACCCTGGCTTGCATTAAAGTACATGAGATGGGAGTCAGACATATTTACTGTACAATCCACTTTAATACCCTGGAAAGATGCCCACAGAAACAGGTGGGGATGCACCTCCGACTTGTGTTTTTGAAAACAAAAGCATAATAGTGGGGGAGTTTTGAATCTGTGTTCACTGTGTGTCTCCCAAAGAGAACTGCTCTGCAGCAGACACCCAAAAGCAAATATATGAAACAACTATAAGACTCTCTTGAGTTTCTAGAGCTAATATCCAACTGTATGCCTAATTCTGAAGGGAAGATTAAGTCTCTGCTGAGTAAGCTCTGCACCCAGGCTCACATAACCAGATCTACAGTTTGCTCAGTGAAATGAAGACAAACAAAAAACCACCATCATCGCTGACAGACCTTATGGAAAATGAAGAAATGGAAGAAAGATGTAGGTGTGTCCAGCTATAGCTCCCAGCACGGGTGGATGGGGCGTGAGACAGAGTCCATAAGCTTTATCAAGCACCCTCACGACTACCTACTTCTGCCAGTAACTCGAGGACACTCAGCATGAAAACCACATAGGAAGTGTCTTAGGATCCAGGAAGCCTCGAGCAGGAAATCAAGGAGCAGAGAACAGAAAAAAGATCTGCCTGGGTGTCTTCCAGTTTAGGCTGGTCTGTGATTTAAAAATCTCCTAAGTGACGTGAAAGTCACTCAGTTGTGTTCGACTCTTTGCAACCCCGGGGACTATACAGTCCATGGAATTCTCCTGGCCAGAATACTGGAGTAGGTAGCCTTTTGCTTCTCCAGGGGATCTTCCCAACCCAGGGCTCGAACCCAGGCCTCCTGCATTGAAGGCAGATTCTTTACCACCTGAGCCACCAGGGAAGCCCAATCTCTACTGAGATTAAAAATCTCTATTGAGTGCTAAACTCTGGTGTAAGGCTCCAGGCTAGGTGCTTCTCTTTCAGAAGCTCAGGAAACTCACAGGAATCGTAGAAGGAGATGCTTGTGTTACTCATTCAGTCTCATAGATGAAGACACTACAGCCCAGAGGAACCTGACCAAGTTCACACAACCAGCATCCAGGTGGGAGTTATGTCCTGAGTCTAGATGGTCTGACCACAAAGCCTGTACATGGGCCATTACACTACACTGAAAAAAATCACGGGCTGCGAGAGAACCATCAGTTACTTCAACAACACTGAAGAACAGGTCTTGGAATTCCAGGCAATGTTTCAGAAACCACAGTCGTGGCTGGGTTTTGCTCAGGACCAAGATGAGTAGGGTCTGAGAACAGACCAGAGGGGAAGAGGGATGCTCCAATAAATCGTTACTCTGCAGCTATCAGAGACATCAAGGATGCCACAGAAAGAAGAGTGGGAGAAAGGAGTCAACAATCCCAGAGCTCCTTAAACAAGAATAGTGTGGGAAGCATTTGCCTCAATTCTGGAGAAGGTGCTTCCGGTGGCGTCCACCAGAGCACAGGCACATCCACCAGGGACCGCGAAAGCATCTATCCATGTTCACCGTCCACCCCACTGAACAATCTCACCCAGATTTCTCATAAAGGAGGAGTATTGAGTCATGCCTAGCAGACTTGCCCATGGGTTCCTCTTTCCCTGGAGAACCTCCAATATCTCTCCACACCACTCTAACCCATTTTATGATAGGGTGACATCGAGCTTTTTAGATAGAAATGTGCAAATATATTTCTTTCCTACTGCAAAAACAAGGGAAGAATTTGTGCCTGGAATGCAGTACTGGACATGAACTTGAGCAAAGCTGGGGAGATAGTGGAGGACAGAGGAGGCTGGTGGGCTACAGACTGTAGGGCCTCAGAGTCGGATATGACTTAGCGACTGAATGACAAGGACAGCAATGTCGTACATGTGTTTCTCTAACCCATCACATCTTACAGATATTTCAGTCAAGGAGCTACGCTACAGTTGGAAACACATTCTGCAGCCTCACATCCCTTCAGGGGGATGATGGGTTCCAATGAGTGACCTGCTGTCATATCAGGAAGTTCCAGAGCCTTTTAAAACTCAGCCAGCATCCTGGTTCCTTTGTCAAAGATAGTGGAAAAGCAGTGATAGCTGTTAAATAGAAAGCCATGGAGCTCCTGCCTTTATACATAGAAATCTGGAAGTAGGCAGTGCTTGAATCTCACCTGGCAGGATAATAAGATGCATATTGTTCCCCTTCCATTATTTAAGTCCCATCTCTTGTTAAAATGTGATTCACCATAAGCTAGGATCTTTCACTGCTAAGTGAACTGAACAAGTCAGGAATAGTCAGTGGCTTTCCTGTCTACAGTGAATGTGGGTGCATGAAAGAGAGGCTTTTATTCATCATCATTATCAAGCTACAAATGAATAGAAGTTTTGCTAATTCAGAATAAAAACAGACACAAGTATTTGTCAGCTTATTATCAAATATATGCATGGAGAAGCTGTTTTTTTACCCTCATGTTTGTAAAACATATTGAGTAACAGATTACAGAGTATTCTACAAAAGGTGTTAAAAGAGGAATAATGTTTCTTGATATAAGCACTTTTATTTTGTACATTTACTGAGATAATAGTGGCCATGAAGATGGGGACACTGAGTAGGGACCCAAGCAATATAAATAAACTTGAGTTGTAAGAAGGACAAAAGCGTCAATATTTTTGAAGGGTTTCTGACCATGTACAACCAAACTCTAAACTGCCAGATGGATCCTTCCACTTGGTCTTCTCTCTGTTCCATAGCCTACTGCACCAGTCTGGAGGGGCTCCAGGCTCAGTGGTCCAATCTACTGACTGACTGGACCACTGACAGGCTCTTAATATAGAAATACTTGTTTAAACCGATGAGAATGGATGTGAAAGACAGGAAGGAATTCCAACTCTACAAAAATCTTACAAGAATAAAAATCTATCAAAGTTTTCATTTTTTTTTGCAAGCAAAGGGAAAGGCAGACTAGAAAATGTCTAGCAGGCTTAAAACCCTGAGCTGAACCACTGACATCCAGAATGTTCCTTCATCCTGAACAACTATTTAGCCTAGGGAAGAAAAAGGCTGATACAAAATACCCTCCCAATAAATGAAGGCTATCATTTTATTTCATGATTTCCTTTTGCTTTCCTTTTGAATAATTTGTATTTAGTAGATCTTCTGAAGAATTGATGCTTTTGAATTGTGATGCTGGAGAAGACTCTTGAGAGTCCCTTGGATGCAGGGAGATCAAGCCACTCAACTCTAAGGAAATCAACTCTGAATATTCATTGGAAAGACTGATGCTGAGGCTGAAGCTCCAATACTTTGGCCACCTGATACAAAGAGTCAACTCATGGGGAAAGACCCTGATTCTGGGAAAGATTAAGGGCAAGAGGAGAAAGGGATGACAGAGGAAGATGGCTAGATAGCATTGCTGACTCAGTGGATATGGATTTGAGCAAATTCCCAGAGACAGTGGGAGAAAGAGGAGCCAGGCATGCTGAAGTCCATGGGGTTGCAAAGAGTCGGACACAACTTAGTGACTGAACAACAAGTAGAACTTCACATAATGAAAATGAGATGAGTAATCAAACATGCATATATTAAAGGTGATCAGAATCTAAGAAACATAAATAAAGACAGGTTGAGTTCTTAAAATAGCCAGCCATTTCACAAAAGTAAAGGAGCTAATGGAAACAATATTTAGACATGACATTCAGTGAGACAGAGGTTTCAGTTCTATACTTTTTTGATATCAGTTACCACCTAAATCATTTCTGTGCATATTCCTAGATTTTCAGGTCCTCTCTTTATTTTGAAGATCGTTTCCCTATTACAGCTACATGGAAATGTGCAGCAGAGGGTTCCAAAGTAAAGCTAACTTCATCTATATGTTTATCAAGATTGGATCATTAAACAAAAATTTAATTAAGTAAAAAGTGGTTTAAAAGACATTGACATACTAAAATTCTTTCCTTAAGATTTCTAGGAAAAGACTAGATAGATTGATTGATAGACAGTAGATAGACACAGATAGATGGATAAGATTGATTGATAGACAGTAGATAGACACAGATAGATGGATAGATATACATGTTTGTGTGTGTATGTTTTAAGTGTGTGACATACGTATGTATAGGATTGAGGTGTATGTATATGTGGCTCAATACTTCCACCTACTGGCAGCAAGAACTTGGCCAGATTATGTAACAGCACAAGTTCTCAGTTTCCCCCATTGAGAATGTGTGCTCAGTGTGTCTGACTCTTTGTGACCCTCTGGACTGTAGCCCACCAGGCTCCTCTGTCCATGGGATTCTCCAGGCAAGAATGCTGGAGTGGATTGCCATGCCCTCCTCCAGGGGATCTTCCCCACCTGGGGACCCAACTCTCGTCAGCCTGCATCTCCTGCACTGCAGGAAGATTCTTTACCCACTGAGCCTCCTGGGAAGCCCCTTAGAATGGTGATAACAATACCTGATACTTAGTATTATTGTGTTGGACATGACTTAGCACCTGAACAACAACAACAAAAGTATCATTGTGAAAAGTCAAAGGTGGTGCCTGCCAGGGCCTATCACTTGGTTGCTAATCATCAAACTATAGATCACTATTTACATATATGCATATTTATATGTGTGTGTAAATATTATACACATATATAAATCAATGATAAATATATACAAAATATAAATTAATAGCAATGGACATGTTGTTAAACATATCATCAGTATTTACTTGTGTGTGCTCACGCTCACTCCTGTCTGACTCTTTGCTACCCCATGGACAGTAACCCATCAGGTTTCCCTGCCCATGGGATTCTCCAGGCACGAGTAGTTGAGTGGGTTGCCATTTCCTGTTCTAGAGGATCTTCCTGACCCAGGGACAGAATCCATGACTCTCGCATCTCTTGCACTGGCAGATGGATTCTTTACCACTAGCATCACCCTGGGAAGCCCTTATTTATTTAACAAGTTATCATACTTCATAATATTTGTGTTCTGTATATCAAATGTGGGTGTGTGTTCCTTTCAGCAGGTCTGGAACCAAACACGGTGGAGGGTCTGTGCTAGAGATGGAGCCGTGGGCTCCAGCTACAGAATCTTTATCCTCAGGCACTTCCTTACCACCTGCTGTGCAGCTGTCCCACTGTCCTGGGCCCTGGGCATCCAACAGCCCACACCTTCAAGGCCAGTGTGGACCAACCAATAAGACACAGACCAACGAGTCAGCACAGCGAGGAGGAGGACACTGGGGGCCAAGGGCATCGAAGAGAATTCAAGAATCAGAGGGAGGGGAGCAGGGAAGGGGCAGATGCTTAGGCTGGGACTGGGCCCCAGGCTACACCCAGGACGGAAAGTAGCCCAGGAGAAGATGCTAAGGGTGATCAAGACTGGGAGGAAGCTAGTGTTGGCACAGAAGGCCAGGCCAAGACAGAGATCCACAGAGAGAAATCTGCAATTCAGCCGCCACTGGGGAGATGCTGAAGAGTTGCAGAGAAAGCTGATGCCCCAAATTCCTGTGTGTGTGGAGGTCGTCAGGCGGAGGTTGGGTGGGATATGGTCTCAATATGTCCTTAGAAATCACTGACAGTATAACATGAGTCTCAGAACCCCAGGTCCTTCACTCACTGAGAATCTGGCAGAAAGAAAGTCATTGCTAAAACGTCACAGAAGAACTAGAAACGTGGTTCCAGCAAACTTGATTCCTTTCTTCTTCATGGGCAATGCGACCTGTTCAAAATGTGTTATTTACATGGATTTCTGATTCGAGCAGGAGCAACATGTAGCACATAGACACGTGCTGTCTCTTTCTGAATGAGAATGGCCGTCTGTTCACCAGCACGTCCTCTAGGAGCCCAAACTCTCACCCCTCACTCTCCCTCTCTCAGTGTCTTCAGGAGCTCCCCCAACTGGCTATTGTCCAGCTGTTCTAGCTCCCAGGGCCAGAGACATCCTGAACTATCCTGCTTGCTCGCTCTATTCAAAGCACAAAGCCTCCGACAGCCCTTCCAGGCCCCCGTACGATCTGACTAAATCATATAGCCCTGGGCTCAACTAGGCATAAGTAATTTCACGATTACGAATTCTCACAAAGCTTCTGTTGATCATGTTCATTTTTTCTTGATTATGTTAATATTTTAAATATATAGATTACTTCTTTTAGGAATCAATCATTTAACCTGCAGGACTGTAAAACCTAAAGAGTTTTTAAATTGGAGTATTAA
The DNA here is from genome assembly GCA_006408675.1 of Madoqua kirkii. Taxonomy (NCBI): domain Eukaryota; kingdom Metazoa; phylum Chordata; class Mammalia; order Artiodactyla; family Bovidae; genus Madoqua; species Madoqua kirkii. Next base: position 38,412 of record SJYC01021986.1, on the reverse strand, counting down.
CTTTAATTCAAAGATCTTAGGAATATTTTAGTGCCTGTAAAATATTTTTTTAAACATTGGGAAGAAAACATGCAAAAGTTGATTAGAAGAGATACTAGGTTCCAACATTATTTAGTGAAGATTGGGAAAACAAGAAGTTTAGTAGAGTATTATGGAGGCAAATTTACTGAAACACAGAGAACTGAGTATCTGATAAACAGGATGACAACATGATTTATGATCTGAACTGGAGATTTTTTGAGAGAGAGAGGAGCAATGTTAATAATCACGCCAGGAGTAAGGAGTGACCCAGGACTGCCATCAGGAGACTGCTACGATTTCTGGACAATGAACATCAAAGCATTGTCCTGGGTGATTACATAAGTACTAACAAATTTCTTAATAGTATATGTGTTCTCTATAATGGGACGTATCTTCTTTGTGCAGATTTTTTTTAATGCAGGTCTCTACATGTCTTAGTGTATACAGTTGGTGCCTCTTGCCTCATAATATCTTGGTAGGGGGAGAAAGGGTGGGATTCAAGTATTCTTTCTGGAAATGTGTAAATTGAAGTCCAAAATTTAACTGAGCAGGGTCCAATGGGGTCTTCCAGAGGAGGCCCTCCACTCACATGTCCTCTGTCTGCCACTTGTCGGAAAGAAAAAAAAAAGCCAAAAAATAAGCTTAATCAGAGAAATGAGAAGATGCAGAAGCAAAGGAAAACAGTTAATCAGACAAAATAACAGTTTAGCCATTAGGCAAAGTCAAATACCTTTAGTTCCTCCTGCAGGGCTAGAGATAATATTCTCAGATATACCCTCTGAGCTGTCTTGCAGATACTGAAACCCCTGCTAAGTGGGAAAAGTTAACTGTAGGCTGCCCACAAGCACAGAGACCCCAGACCTGTTGGAACCAGAAGGTCAGTGATGTTGACTCCAGATTACCTCAACACCCACCATCAGCAGAAGGTCCTTGAGTTGACCATATACACAGCATCCTTCTCCTCCTCTTTTGCCTATAAAATCTCCAAGCAAAACATGGGGAGTGGGGAGTTGGTTCTTTGGGACATGAGTCCACCTTCTCCCCAGGACTGCTGACTTCCTCAATAAAGCTATCTTTCCTTTCACTCAACACCTGTCTCTCTCAGGATTGGATTCTTGAGGGGCAAGCAGCCAAACTTGAGTTTGGTGACAAAATGCCTTATTGGCAAGTGGAGACCCTGCAACACTCACCTGAAGGGATTCTGTGACTGCTCATCTTTCAGGAACTCAGTGCTCAAGGACCAGGACAGAATACACCACTATTTTCAGAGAATACCACAAGAATTGGGTCCTTCCTGTCACCTACCAGACTTCTGCACACATAAAGGGCTGTGATAAATAAGCCTACAGACATCTCTGCCTGGGTTTAATAACCCAGCTCATTCTACCTCCTTTCTCAAGTTTTCACTAATCCAGAAAACACCGGCCACCATGTCCACGGTCCCCATATTGCTGTACCGTGGTAGCTTGTGCATAAAAATCCAGGCATCTGGAGAGAGATGGGGGCAGCTCATGATGGAAGTGTTTCCCAAGAAGTCAATTAACTGAAGGGGAGGCTGGGAGTCTACAGAGGGAGGAGGATCTGTCTTCAGTTACTAGCTTACACATGCATCAGCCATGTGGCCCTGGTTCAGGAGGCTGATTCCTCTGACCCAGCTTGCTCATCTCTAAATGGAGACAGTGCCATCTCCCTTGTGGTGGTGGTGGCGGGGGGTGAAGGGGGGTGTGGTGCAGAGATTTCCAGAAGACACATAAATGGAGCCTCCCTTCCACCTGGCAAGTTATAAATAGTCATTGTTACCACTCCTTGTGCATGGAATAATTGGATGTACCAGAAACTCCAGTGGGTGCAGAGACAGGCAGATGATATGCAGGGAGGCCATTTATTTAAACTCTTTTCTGACTTTATAAAGATAATCAGAAATGATTTACAACACTATTTCCAAGATACAGCCATCCCCCTCAAGGTAGACCATCTGCCCACAATGCCTTCTGATTGGCTTGATTAAGCCTAAAAACTAGAAAATGGCATCTGGTCACGCTGTGTCTCATGTAACATGCCTTTGCTCTCAAGCTCTAAGTCCACACGCCATCACCCTAACAAGCTGAAACTTCATGAGTCAATGGTCAGAGTTTAGTCTTTCAGCTGCACTGCTGAATAGAGTCCACTGTTCACAAGGACACCCCTTTTAAGCATTTGCACAGATGCCATCTGATAAAATCACAAAACTCAGCTGCAGACTATACACCCATGTCTTTTGTTCTGGGTTTTACTGAGCTTATTTTCCTTGATAAACACTACAGATCTCCTAAAACAGACAGATTCCATTTCCAGTCCCTACTTGTCTTTGCTTTTCTTGTTCTGTGAATTCCGCTTCCACTCATGAATTTTATGCTTTAGCAAATCTCATCTGTACAGGGAGAGCCTAACTCAGATGATGTACATCTTTGGGGACTGCACTGTATAGATTGTGCCAAAAGTGATCTCATGGTCCCCAGGATGGAACCCAACAGGGTCACCCTATCCCAGCCATGTCTGCATCTCCAAGAAGTGGTGTCTGCTCCCAGGAAGAAGTGCCAAGCTCCACAAAGCACCTGTCTTCATGATAAGCAGAAACAATTCCTCCTTAGAGTTAAGCACAGAAGGGATTTTTCTCTCTCCAAGTAAATTATCTTTAATCACTAGGAGGTTAATTTTGTATTTTAAAGACCTCAAAGAGTCTATTTAATACGTGGGCAACATCAATAAAGTGTTTCAAACCAGGAGAGCTTGAGATGGTTACAGAAAGAGTTTTCTAAACTAGAAACACAATAGCTCATAGAAACAATCCTTTGGATTTCAAGTGTGTTTTCCTTCACAGTGAGGTCAAGGCTGGACTCTCAGAGAATGGGGGAGCTGCAGAAATAGTGGGAGAACCCAGGAGAGAGACAGATGCTATCTCCAAGAAAGAAAAGAAGCAGGGTGCTGGGTCCCAGTGAGATTATGCCCTGGGAGACGTCCATGCTGAGTTCCTAAAGCTCACTGATAGATTCTTGTTTCACGTTCTCTCCGAGGTTCAGTCCATGTGCAAGCAAGCGTTCTCTCAGAACTCACACACTCAATTTGTACAACATTAATTTGGATATGTTATTTCCCCCCTTTTTATGGTTTGATTATTTCCTCAGTTTGATTACCAGTTTCTTAAAGGCAAGTTTTACAGCTTCTCTATTTTAAGCATTGACTATGAAACATTTATTATCCTGCTTTACAGTAATCATTTAATAAGGGTTATTAATGATTAGTATTTTAATGCACTAAGGCTGTTATGGTTTTTCTCTAAACACATAAATTTGCTTTAAGAGTGATTTTGGCACAGTGAAAAAAAATCTGATTTTGAAACTTATATGACCAAACATATAACTCAATGCTTCAAATTTTGCCAGAACATTATCCAATCGATCATGCTACCTTTGATAACTGACGAAATACATAATGTCTAAAAGTGGGAGTTGAAATGAGATGGCAAAGGAAGATTCTTTAAATGTCCAGACCTGCATCATTTCAAATATACAAATCTCTATGTTTTAAATTCTGGGTTACAACTAACAACGACATGTTCTCTTTGTTAACAACAAAGTTCATATTTCTGTTGCTTATGAAATGTGCTTATCTCCAACTCATTCAGCAAATATGAATGGAGCCTCAACTATATTTCAGGCACTGCATGAAATGCTGAGCACACAAAAATTGATCCCATCTAAACGCTGCCCTCAAGGAATTCGTACACTCATGGATGGGGAAAACAAAGATGTAAACTACTAATCTATTAACCCATTTATTAAAAAAGATGTATGGGGTGCTTCCTATGAGCCCATTAATGCTGAAAGCATCTGGGATACATCAGTGGCCAAAGGAAATAAGCATAGCCACTGGAGAAGCTTCATTCCAGTGGAGGACAGGAGACTAAAGGAGGATCAAAGTTGAACACAGCTAAGCGAATCAAGAGGGCTAGATGGAGGAGGGAAGGTGAAAGCGTTAATCACTCAGTCTTTTGCGACACTTTATGACCCCTGGATTGTAGCCCACCAGGCTCTGTCCATGGGTTTCAGACAAGAATACTGGAGTGGGCAGCCATTCCCTTCTCCAGGGGTTCTTCTTGACGCAAGGATCAAACCCAGGTTTCTTGCAGTGCAGGCTGATTCTTCACCATCTGAGCCACAAGAGAAACCCCAGATGAAGTAGAGGGGTCATGTCAAATAAGATGGTCAGGGCCGAGGTCCCATTTAGAAGCCACATCAGAGCAAAGACTAGATGGAACTAAAGTCATTGGCCACATGGACTGTTTGGGGAAAGAGTTCTCCAGATAGTACAGGGGCCAGCATCCTATAGAACACAGGCTAGACCTACCCACTGGTTATATATAAAGTTTTGTGAGCACACAGTATTCAGTTCAGTTCAGTCGCTCAATTGTGTGACTCTGCGATCCCATGAACCGCAGCACACCAGGCCTTCCTATCCATCACCAACTGCCGGAGTCTAACCAAACACATGTCCACTGAGTTGGTGATGCCATCCAACCATCTCATCTTCTGTCAACCCCTTCTCCTCCAGCCCTCAATCCTTCCCAGCATCAGGGTCATTTCAAATGAGTCACCTCTTCACATCAGGTGGCCAAAGTATTGAAGTTTCAGCTTCAAAATCAGTCCTCCCAATGAATATTCAAAACTGATTTCCTTTAGGTTGGACTGGTTGGATCTCCTTGCAGTCCAAGAGACTCTCAAGAATCTTCTCCAACACCACAGTTCAAAAGCATCAATTCTTTGGCGCTCAGCTTTCTTTATAGTCCAACTCTCACATCCATACATGACCACTGGAAAAACCATACCCTGGACTAGATGGACCTTTGTTGTCAAAGTGATGTCTCTGCTTTTGAATATGCTGTCTAGGTTAGTCATAACTTTCCTTCCAAGGAGCAAGTGTCTTGTAATTTCGGGGCTGTAGTCACACAGCATAGATTACACAATGGCCGTGTCTATTTTCATGCCTCAGTGGCAGCATTGAAAAGCTGCATCAAAGGCCATATGGATGCAAACGATAAACTATTTCCTCTCTGGCCCTTCATAGATAATGCTGATCCCTGGCCTAGAGGAAGGGCCAGGGCCAGAGTGCAGCATATAAGAAGTTAAAGCAGAAGGAGCGAGGGGTGGGCAGGAGTGAGGACAGGCAGGCCAATGGTGCCTCCACCTTCTCTGCAGGTGAAACGGGGACTCGAGAGGCTCTTGAGCAGGAGAAGGACCACGAGCTCCAGCATCGTGGGATGAACACAACCCTGCACATCGACCACGAGGAAGGAATGAAAGGGACCCACCAATTCTCAGGGAAGCTAAAACTGTGACTGGAGCTACAGAATCATAGGAATTAAGGAAGAGACAAAACTCAGGGGAAGTCAGAAAAGCGTAAACAGTGTGTGGGACGGAGTCCACTGAGGAGGGCAGAGTCGCACGCGGGGAGCTGCACGCTCCTGCTGAAAGGACACCTAGAAGGCATGTGGGCAGAGGAGAGGACTGAGGGCTGAGAGCAGGAAAAGCCGATAACACAGGGAGGAAAGAGGGAGCTCGAGGAAGGCGCCACGGCCAGCCTTGCTCTCCTCTCCTCATCAGCCCCTGCTCACAGCCGACGGCGCGGCCACCACACGGGTCTTGCAAAGGTGCAGGTGGGAGGCTACCCCTTGGTGGACAGTCTTAGTGTTGGTGGTGTCAGAAGACATCATGCCTGGAACTCTGGTATTAGACTCAGGGCACTTAGCTTGCTCAGCACAGGCTGTTGAAACTATACCACAAGGGGATGCTGGGTCTCTGGGAGGGGCAGCCAGGAGATCCAACCAGTCCACCCTAAAGGAAGTCAACCCTGAATATTCACTGGAAGGACTGATGCTGAAGCTCCAGTCCTTTGATACGAAGAGCCGACTCACTGGAAGAGACTCTGATACTGGAAAAGACTAAAGGCAGGAGGAGAAGGGGACAAGAGAGGATGAGATGGTTGGATGCATCAGGAACTCAGTGGACATGAGTTTGAGCAGGCTCCAGGACATACTAAAGGGCCCAGAAGCCTGGCGGGCTGCAGTCCATGGGTCGCAAAGAGTCAGACATGACTGAATGCCTGAACAAGAACAAAGGGGAAGGGTGAGGGAAAGATCAGAGGCTTCGCAGGTCCTTCCTCAGGGCTCTCTGTAGGCTGGCAGGACATCACCCTGGTCATCTTGATGCCACCCTTCACCTAGAAGAAGGCCCCTGAAGTATAGGGGGTCCCCAGAGACTGGGGTCACTGAAGGATCATGACTTGTCATGTTCTATCTACATGTTCCCACGTCCTGAAGCACATCCTTTGCACTTCTCTTGACCTGGAGGGTCAGAGTGCTCATTGTTACCAGGGTTTCTCTACAGCCCATTGAGGGAGTGATTCAGAGAGAGAACAAGTGAGATGAAATCCACATCAGAATGCTGCCTAGGAGAGAGGGACTCCTTCCCCAGAGTCGTGGTCCAGAGGACAGATGCACAGTAGACAAAGCAGAGGCTTAAGTGGACAGACTCTCTGCACCAGTGCTCTGGAGCACGGAGGGAGGAGAGAGGTGCAGACCAGCTCGGCCCCGGGCAAAGAGGCCAGTCCCCTGAGCTCTCCTCAATGACTTCTGATGCCCATTGGGAACAAGAAGGCAACATTGTTTGCCAAGAGTGAGGAGGGTAATGCTGAGATGGGGGCACTGAGTGGCCAGAGGATTGAGTGGCCGCACAGAAATGGAGTATCAGTGGAAAATGCAATGCTAAAGTTTAAGATCTCAACATTCGAGTATTTCCTGTTTAGGGCACTGTTACCGGTCGCACTGTATCCCCCCTCCCCCAAAAGATATGCTGGTTTCTATAAATGTGACCTTATTTGGAAATAAGGTCATGACTGATATAATTAGTAAAGGTGAAGCCATACTGGGATAAGGTAGGCCCCTAATCCAACAGACTACCCTGATAGCTCAGTTGGTAAAGAATCCACCTGCAATGCTGGATACCCTGGATCAATCCCTGGGTCGGGAAGATCCCCTGGAGAAGAGAAAGGCTCCCCACTCCAGTATTCTTGGGTTTCCCTTGTGGCTCAGCTGGTAAAGAATCTGCCTGCAATGCTGGAGACCTGGGTTTGATCCCCGGGTTGGGAAGATCCCCTGGAGAAGGGAAAGGCTACCCACTCCAGGATTCTGGCCTGGAGAATTCCATGGACTGTATGGTCCATGGGGTCGCAAAGAGCTGGGCACGACCGAGCAGCTTTCACTTTCACTTTCACATCCAGTACGATTGGCGTTCTCATATGAGAGACGGCCAAACGAGGACACGGGTCCACGGGGAGAAGCCACATGAACGGAGGCAAGGACTGCAGTGATGCTGCCGCAAGCCAAGGGATGCTGAGACCTAAAGAGGCGAGGAAGGGTCCTCCCCTGGATCCTCATAAGGAGCACGGGCTGCCAGCAACTTGGTCTTGGACTTCTCACCCTCATAACTCTGAGAAGACACATCTCTGCTTTAAGCTACCCAGCTTGTGGTGCTTTGTTCCAGCAATGCTAGGAAACAAAGGAAACAAACACCACCACTGTCCAAGCTGCCACTGAAGGCGCGGCCTGAGGAGGTGGAGTCGGTTGGTGTCCGGCTGTTGACTGGCTGGAGGCTGAGGAGGAAGGCGCCTGGCACAGGGCTGGCGGAGGCAAATGAAAAACGTACGCGACCGCTGTACCGGCCACGCATGCATGTCCCCTCTGTGACTCAATTAATCCAGTCATGGAAAGAGACTCCCTCCACGGACAGGCAAATTATCTACAGAATATTTGACCACAACAGTGGATCTGAAATCAAAATTTCTGCTGGCCATGGTTCAGAGGCACCATCCTCTACACTTCCCTGCTGAAAAAATTTCCCTTCCTCAACAGAGAAATATTAGCCAAAAATAAGGGGGAAATGTCCAAAACAAAGACGGGAGCTCTGCTTATAATATGTGAGCAGATGTTAGCTGAGTGGTGGCCTCCCAGGGACCTTGGGTCTTATTGACACCTGGGGGTACCACGGATTGGGCAGTGACAGGAATGTACCTGGGGGACTTGGACGTGGCTGCAGCAAGACAGGACGACCAGGAGAGGCCAGCGCAGAGCGGAGTGGGGAAAGCTCAGAGGCAGGCAGACAGAGTCAGGAGAGACAGGAGACAGGAGGCCAGCAGGTGTCAGTCATCAGGAACCACAGCCCCAGGTGCACTCAGCCAAGCATTTACTCCCTGGCTCTAAAGTCAGATCTTGTATCAGGCACTGGAGAGTTCGCAGTCATTACCTCTATTTATAATCAGCTATTTGCTACTAATGTTTACTATCTCTGCTGCTGCTGCTAAGTCACTTCAGTCGTGTCTGACTCTGTGCAACCCCATAGACGGCAGCCCACCAGGCTCCCCCGTCCCTGGGATTCTCCAGGCAAGAACACTGGAGTGGGCTGCCATTTCCTTCTCCAATGCATGGAAGTGAAAAGTGAAAGTGACGTCGCTCAATCGTGTCCGACTCTTAGTGACCCCATGGACTGCAGCCCACCAGGCTCCTCCATCCATGGGATTTTCCAGGCAAGAGTGCTGGAGTGGGGTGCCATTGCCTTCTCTACATGGTCTCATTTTATTATCTGAACTTCCAGGTCCAGTGACTAGTTATCTACAGTTAGCAGATGAGGAAATCGAGCACTGAGTCAATTCAGCTCCCTGAGGGGTGAGTACTGCTTGAGCAGCATGTCTTTCCACCTCCAAAGTCTCCATAGCTTACCTTTTAAAATGGTCACTGAGCCCAAGAAAAGGTAATGACTTCTGCCCAAAGGACGTTGTCAGTTCACATGCGCTTGTTACCCTGCTTTCTGTCTCCTGGGGTGACTTGGGGTGGAGGGCTGCCCTCTCCCAGCTCCTGGTGACCAGGTTCTGGGATCTGCAAGTACACCTTGTGATTCTACTTCATTTGAGTGAGTTTATGGAAACTGCATCAATTAAAATGCTGGATTTTTACTTCCCCAGATGGGAGCCTGATGCTGAGGAAGCTGCCTGCCAACCCCAGTGTGGAAGGCAGTGCCTCTTCATTCAGCAGCTCATGGTCTACATCTCCTTAAGGTACCACCTCTGAGAGTTTCCAGTACATCTGCTCAGCTCTATCACAAACAAAACCAGCTCCCCGATGGTCATTGATTAACTCCTGTGCCTGATCTTCCATCAGTTGGAAACTTAGAAGAAGAACAAGAGCATCATTTAATGAGTCCCTGTTCCTGTTGCTGCTGCTGCTGCTGCTGCTAAGTCACTAATATCATACAACAGGGTTGCAAAGAGTTGGACACAACTGAAGCGACTGAGCAGGCACAGAAGCAGTGTCACACGGGGAGTGGGAGCCTTCCTGGACACGCTCAATCAACGGAGCTTTTAATTCCATTGTTCCATTGTGTTTGCTTTTGTCTCACTGATGAGGGAGGAGATCCGAGCATGTTTATTAAGAGATGCTGGTTATCACCAGAGCATGAGAAATTTAAGGATATGGCAAAAAAAAGAAGGGACAATAGGTAGGGCAATAACTTCCAGTAAAGGAAGACAATTACTCCAGCGCTTGGCAGAAAGAAAAGAGACAGGGCGTCGAGTCTAAGTGCAAACAGATGCCAAGTGTGGACTCCAGTTAGGTCAGTGAGAATAAATGTCCAGGCTCCGTGGAGCAATGGAAGCAGAGCTAACTGGGGGCCAGAGGCCAGAATCCATGCTGGATGGAGGAGCAATCAGAGCAGAAAACCAGGGCCAACCAGAGGTAGAAACGACATCTCAGAGTTCAACAGAACAAAGTGCCCCAAGAACACACAGAGAGGGAATGAACTCTGCACACACAGGAACCTGGGACCCTCAGGGCTCTCTGCCCAGGAGTGGGGGCCTCCTGGTGGGGCAAGGCATCACTCTCTGAGGAAGGCAGGTCATTCAATGCTATGGGGGTTATGATGACCCTGTGAGCCAAGTGGCGGCTCCGCTATATTTATTTGGGCTGATTTGCAATGTCCTTGCAATGGCCATAGTTGGATAGTGTCATCTATGATTTAGGCCACGCATGCCTACAGTGACTGTCCTTACTTAGGCCCCCACCTGACTCTCAGATGGAAGAGATTCCACCCAGAGGGTTAACAGAATCTGAGTTCTTGATCCGCCTAGAAATATATACAAAGAAACAGTGCTTATAACTCATGCTATAATTTGAATGATTTCTCCAAGATATTCTTCAGGGCGTCACTTCTGGGAAAACAAAGACATTGTGCTCCTAATTACTTTTTACTTTGCTTGCAGCAAAGTCTAAATGCAATATTTATGGTTGCGGAAGAACACATTTTGATTTTTAACTGGAATTTTACTTGGACAGGAAAAATCAACAAATGAAAAGAAAGAACTTTAAGCTACACAGATGAGTGTGTAGAGCAGAAAGAAGACCATCTGTAGAGTCAAAAGGTTCAGCTGAAACCAGTTCAACACAAATAGTGTTAATACAGGGGAGCTGGTTACTGCTTCAGTTTGGGAAAACAATTCACGTTGCCCTTTGGAAGCACATGGACCCACTCAACTTGCTGAAGAAACTGGGTGAGGATATGCTTTTCTCTGAAAGGGAGTATTTTAAAGGCAAATTGTGATGGCTGGTTTGACTGTATTATTTTACAAAACGCTCGTGTTATATATGTACCTGTGCTATGCTTAGTCTTTCAGTCACGTCCAACTCTTTGCAACCCTTTGGACTGTAAGCCACGAGGCTCCTCTGTCCATGGGATTCTCTAGGCAAGAATACTGGAGTGGGTTGCCATTTCCTTCTCCAGGGGATCATCCCGACCCAGGGATTGAACCCCAGTCTCCTGCATTGCAGGCAAGTCCAACTCTTTGCAACCCTTTGGACTGTAAGCCACGAGGCTCCTCTGTCCATGGGATTCTCTAGGCAAGAATACTGGAGTGGGTTGCCATTTCCTTCTCCAGGGGATCATCCCGACCCAGGGATTGAACCCCAGTCTCCTGCATTGCAGGCAAATTCTTTACCCACTGGACCATTGAGGAAGCCCCGTATTCCTAAATAGCATACATGATCATTCTAAACCAAAATTTCTCAATGACAGGGAATATTTTTCCCGAAGAATATTCACAAGTTTCTGAAAAACTGTTTTGTTGTCACGATGCAGAGGGTGGGGCATGCTAATATATCTAAGCGGTATAATCCAGGGATGTAGCTTACCATCCTACAATAACCAGGATGACCCCCATCCCCCCCGTCCCAGCAAAGAATTATCTGGCCCTGAATACCAATAGTGCTGAGGTCTAGAAACTTTGATCTACATCATGAGCTTTTATTGGTGGAAGTCAGCACAACTTTGTAGGACGTGTAAGCTCAGAAGAGTAAGTATTATAAGGCCAATTATAAGAGCTCACCTTTATGTAAACCGTCAAACAAAGGCTTGTGGGAATGGACTGCATATGGTGCATGTATCTATACACAACACTGTGTTTGCCAGTGTGTGTGCATGTGCGTGTATCACCATATTCACACACGAGTGCACGCATATTCTGAGGGTTGGATTTCAGCTGGCACATCTCAGTACATGGCCAACTTTAACTTCAATCTGGGAGGCTGGAATCACTTTCCCCTCGTTTAGTGAGCAAGTGACCAAGTTCTAGCCCAGGACTGAAAGAAATCTTCTGGCAGTTTCTGATGTCTTTAAAAAAGGACACAAGGGATGCGATTCTCCCCTGGATATCGTCTTAGCTGAGTGCAGGACCTGGAACGGTAGTTGTGAATTTGCACCTGTAAGCAGAGCCAGCCTGGGGACCACCTGACAGACTGTGGGTGGCAGAGACAGCGGCAACAGGACTCGGGGCTTATTGATTCCGGAGCCACTGAAGTGAGCAACTCCAGTGACACCTACCCTGACCTCTTGGTTATAAGACTTGATACATTTAAAAAAGTTTGTGGTCAACTTACCTGTAGAATCTAAAAAAAAAAAAAAAAAAATACAAATGAACTTTTCCACAAAACAGACTCACAGACTTCGAAAACAAATTTATGGTTACCAAAGGAGAAAGGCGGGAGGAGGGATAAATTAGGAGTTTGGATTAACATACAGACACTACTATCTATGAAATCCCCTGAAGGAGGAAATGGCCACTCACTCCAGAATCTGCCTACAGTGCAGGAGACCAGGGTTCAAGCCCTGGGATGGGAAGATCCCCTGGAGAAGGAAAGAGCTACCCACTCCAGGATTCCTTCCTGGGAAATCCTATGGACAGAGAAGCCTGGAGGGCTACAGTCCATGGGGTAGCAGGGAGTCATACAAAACTGAGCAACTGAGCGTGTGCACACACACACACACACACACACACACACACACACATCTGTAAACTAGGTACTCAAAGACCTACTGCATAGCACAGGGAACTCTAGTCAGTACCCTGTAATAAACTATATGGGAAAAGAATCTGAAAAAAAAATGGATAAATGTATGTGTAACTCAATTACTTGGTTCTATACCTGAAGCTAACTCAACATTGTAAATCAACTACACTCCAATACAAAATAAAAAAATTTAATTTAAAAAATTGTCAAGCTATTTGGAGCTCCCTGTAGCCAAATATATTCTTTTACACAGTCGTCTGAAAATTTCATGCAATACTAGAAACTTCGCTTTTTAGGGATACAGTAAAGAAGAAAGAATGTGTATGAGTCTACAGACATCAGTGACAAGCCACCAGATTTCCTGAACTTCAAACAATAATATGAGAAAGCAGCTTAAGTTTGATGAACGCTTACATCAGCATTAGCCCTATGTTACCATGTCCTACAGTGTTGAGAGGATCGTTTCTCTTCCTAATTGGAAATGAGCCCTCTGATGCCTTTCTACATCGAAGAACAAAACAAATTACATTTTGATTCCTTCAGAAAAGGAGGAAATCACTATTTTGAAAACTGTGACAGCTTGCTTCTGAGCACCAAGGAAGAGGGCGCCCCAGCCCAGCGAGGCGGGAGCCGGGCGGGTGGGTGGACTCACCGTTGAGCCACTTGGAGTTGTACTGTGCGGTGCGGAGCGGCGGCAGGACGCCCAGGCTTCGGTAGATGGCGGGGTCGCGTCCGGGGAAATCCATGGCTGTGGCCGCATAGAGCTCCCCGCCGGCCGTGAGCAGGGCTGTGGAGTTGTGCTGGGGGCTATAGGGGCAGCGTGCCATGCCGTTGATCTGGTCATGGACCTCCGTCAGGTTACTCAACTAGGAGTGAGGACAAGAGAGAAAAGTCAGTGATCCCCCCATGATAATACTGTTAATGGATCAGATCTGCCCAACTTGCAAATGAAGCACATACTATCAACTCTCTGGGGCTCATGGCATGGCCAGACGTCCACATATTCGATGAGAATAATATGCTGTGGGGACTGTCAGAGAATGTGGCAGTCAATCTCTCTTCATCCCGTGAGAATGAACCCCAGGCTGCTGGATACTCAGCAAAGACAGAGTAAGACTATCATGTATGACTTCTACTCATAACACACAAGGCAATGCAAATTTGCCCACTTACATTACTAAACTCAACTGCACTGTTTATAGAGGTACAAGCTGCATGAGAAGTTAGGTACAGGCTTATCAATAAAAGTGGATTAAAGTTGTGTGACTAGCCCAAACTGTGTTCATGGGTAAGGATGTGTGGGCCTTTAGCAACCACAGGGCTCAAATTTCCAAGGCTTTAGACCTTAGTGTTCCGAGAGGCAACTTAGTGTCCCACAGTCTACGCACAGGACTCGTGCATTTGAGAAGCTGAACCATCACAGTATGAGAAAAGTCCTCTGGGTGGCTGGAGGGGGAATCTCCACTCTATTCTTCTCTACTCTCACCTGAGAGCTAAGAGAGCAGAGAGGTCAGGCAGCAGCTCAGATACCCTGCCGGCATTATTACACTGGATGCTTAGTCGCTCAGTCATATTCAACTCTTTGCGACCCCATGGACTGTAGCCCGCCAGGCTCCTCTGTCCATGGGATTCTCCAAGTAAGAATACTGGAGTGGGTTGCCATTTCCTTCTGCAGCGGATCTTCCCAGCCCGAGGATTGAACCCGGGTCTCCCCCACCGCAGGCAGATTCTTTACCATCTGAGCTACGAGGGAAGCCCTTATCACACATGGAGACCCAGGTAAGCTACTTAAAGTCTTCAGGCCTTAGATTCTTCTTTACAAAATGATGACCCAAAGGATAACGGCCAGGCCGGGTGGATGTGAGGGTGCAGTGACTGGGTTATTGTGAGGGTTGTCTCTGTGAGCATCACTTCTTATCATCATCGTCCTCCTCTCTGTATTTCCAATAACTGAATGTTAACTTGAAAATAATGAATAGTGAAAGAGGAAGATTAATTCAGCCTTTGAGAGAAATTTTGTAACCAGGAAATTAATACGATGATATTTCTTTATCATTTTTTGTTGCCTGAGGAAGAGCAAATGAATATCCCAAATTAGGGAGATTACACGTGTGCTCTGAGAACACTGCAATTCTATAGGAATGAGACCTGGATACAGAAAAGTTCTCTGTTCATAATGACGGGTTAAAAGAAAGAGAAAGAGGGTGGGTAATAACTTTATTTTTCCTAGGGTTCCATTTCTTTGTTAGGTTGCTTTAATTTTTCAGTACACTTCTTAACCAAATTCTAAATTGCGTTTCCTTTGTTTTGATTGTGATTTTAGGTCATTTTAATACTTAACACTATGTCTGCAATGAAGCAGGATAAGAAAAAATAATATGTTTAGGATTATCTTTAGGGTCACTGTTGAGAAGAAAGTTGGTAGAAATAGCTTGAAAAAAATATTTAAATTTAATTAAACAAGCTTATTCTATAACATGTGTAATAAAAAAATACATCAAGTCTTTATTCAGTTTGACAAAACATGCTTTGAATTAAAACGCAGCTCCTTGGAGAACAGCAATACATTTTAAAAGCGGTGTTTTAATAGGCTGTTTGAGTTTCCTGGAATTAAAATCTATCACAACTCCACAGGAAGCCATACCGTGCGGTTGGTGCAGACAGGCGTGAAAGCGTTGGTCCCACACGTGAATAACCGGTCACCACCCACCAACAGCACCCGAATGTAGTTCTGACATTCCTCCTGAAAAACAAAAAGAAACAACAAAAGAAAACACAAGAAAAGGGATTAAGAGGCCTGAGCTCAAGAGGAAGGTGAATATGAGATGTCTTGTCTACTAATAAATTAAAAGTTAACTGACACTACAAACCCAACACGCAACCTCCTCTCAGATACCGACCAAAAAACAACAACAAAAATCCTAAACAGTTTACCTCCGTCGGCACACTCGCTCAATAGAGGATATTTGTGAAGATTAATGCATGTTCAGTTAAAATCTCAAGGCATGTGTCTTCTTTTGATGAATGTGGTTTCATTTTGTGTTGTATCTGATAACAGTGCAAACTCTAAATTGCCTTTGACGTATGGTAAGAAAATAAACAAAGAAACTATTAGGGCGGCTCATGAAATAGCAGTTTAGGAAACTTGCCCAGGAGCTTAAAAAGCCATGGCGAATGCTTCTCCAAACACGAGGGTCACAAGTGAAGCTGTGATTACAACCAAAGCAAGTTTTAGATGAAGTTCTTAAACTGCTTTCTGTACAGCAAGAATCTATAAACATTTTTGATTTTTTGGCAAAAAAGTAAAATACAACTATAACAAGTAAACAGTAAGGGATGAAAGCCCATGCTAAGGGAGTGAATATTTTTTACAGTTGCAAAACATACATATATATCTGGGGCATGGTCAAAGTAGTACAGGAACATTCAGCTACAAAGCTCTTCATTCAACCAGCAAGAATTTACTCTATGTAGAGACTGTGGAAGAAGTCACAATCTAGGCCCTTGTGTGTGGAATTTGCTCAGTCATGTCCAACTCTTTGTGACCCCAGGTACTATAGTCCACCAGGCTCCTCAGTCTATGGAATTCCCTAGGCAAGAATACTGGAGTGGGTTGCTATTCCCTTCTCCAGGCTATCTTCCCAACCCAGGGATCGAACCCAGGTCTCCTGCATTGCAGGAAGACTCTTTACCATCTGAGCCACCAGGGAAACGTGCATGGAGGCCCTTGGCACAAAATTAAAATACATGGAGTTGTCCACACACTCTATTAAGGAAGCACAGGAGAAGAGCATATTGCTAATTCTAGAGGGCAGGGGAGAGGAAGGGAGGAGGTGTAGGAAGGCTTCCTGGAGGAGGTGATACCAAAAGTCAGTTTCAAAGGAAGAGTAGGATTTGGTGCCACTTGGCACTTGCAGGATTTTTGTGAGAGAAGGAGGGAAAAGACATTTTCAAAGTGAAGAATGGACTGTGCTGGAGAAAGCACGGAGCTTTCACTGGGAACAGAGGAGGCACCGCATAAGCTGGGATGCCAGGCAGGGACCAGGTGCGTCTGGCCAGTGAGTGTGAGTGTACTTTGTATTCGGAACATGAAGGGGCCAGTTTGTATTTTCACTGCATGTGGTTTTGACCTGATCTGATGTTTGTTACTGAAGGACCAATTGGGAGGCCATGTGGAGGCAAGTGAAGGCAGCAGAGTGCAGACAGGTAAGGAAACCAGGTCCACGATTCAGCCCCTCCTCACTCTGAGCCTGGACCACAGGGCGAGGTGTGAGAGGGCAGAGCCAGGCTCCAGCAGATGAACAGGACGTGGGGACTGACCCAACGCCTGGACCTAGAAGACGCTGCGTGCTGACACACTGGTTTGACTCACACGCTTCCCCAGTCAGGAGAATCTGGATTTAATGGCGAGAGATGCTCTCTTCAACGAAACAGAACCTCAGTCCCCAAGAAACACTGATTTGCCGCAACTCAGCCTGCAGCGTGGCCTGGCTGTGGATGTAAGATGAGCTAAAACACTTGAATCTGCTTTCTAAACATAAAGTGAAATATCAAAGGTAGATAATTTACCTAATATTACTAAAAGCAAAAGTGAAGTCGCTCAGTCGTGTTCAGCTCCTTTGCGACCCCATGGCCTGTAGCCTACTAGGCTTCTCCTTCCATGGGATTTTCCAGGCATGAATACTGGAGTGGGTTGCCATTTCTTTCTCTGGGTGATTGTAGATTTTGAGATGAGATCAACCTGGATTAAGGTGGGCCCTTGTTTGTGCTCAGCTGCTGAGTTGTGGCAGCTCTTTGCGACCCCATGGATGGTAGCCTGCCAGGCTCCTCTGTCCATAGACTTTTTTCCAGGCAACAATACTGGAGTGGGTTGCCATTTCCTACTCCAACCTAATATTACTATTAACAATAATAGTAACCAATTAGCATTGGCTGCTAATCTGAAGTACTTTGAGGAAAAAAAGGAGAGAATAAAAGATGGACATTAACTATTAGAAGAATTCAGAAATGAATGTAAACAGAAGACAAAAGCCAGTGCTCTGTGACAGCCTGGAGGGACAGGATGGGGAGGGAGGTGGGGGGCTTCAGGAGGAAGAGGACACATGTGCCTGTGGCTGATTCATACTGATGCATGGCAGAAATCATCACAATATTGTAAAGCAATTATCCTCCAATTAAAATAAACAAATACATTAAGAATAAACTGCATAACAAAGGATGAGAAGGTTGGATGGCATCATCGACTCAATGGACATGGGTTTGGGTGGACTCCAGGAGTTGGTGATGGACAGGGAGGCCTGGCGTGCTGCGGTCCATGGGGTCACAAACAGTCAGACACGACTGAGCGACTGAACTGAACTAAGAAAGGTGCACCAGATGGGGAGGCTTGTTCTGTTCTGCTCTGCTTTGTTTTTATAGCTGGGGAAAGGGAAGAAGAGTTCTAAAGAGAAAAAACAAAGCCAGACTTCAAAAAGGCACATCGATCTCCTTTCCCAGGCTCTGGGAGCTCTGGTTCCAAGGACGTAGAGGAGGGTGCACAGCCGCGGAGAGCAGAGGGGCACAGAGACAGGATCACGGCCGTGGAGGGTCACCAGCCCTAACCGCATAAATCCTGGCGTGCTGCAATTCATAGGGTTGCAAACAGTCGACACGACTGAGCGACTGAACTGAACTAAGAAAGGTGCACCAGATGGGGAGGCTTGTTCTGTTCTGCTCTGCTTTGTTTTTATAGCTGGGGAAAGGGAAGAAGAGTTCTAAAGAGAAAAAACAAAGCCAGACTTCAAAAAGGCACATCGATCTCCTTTCCCAGGCTCTGGGAGCTCTGGTTCCAAGGACGTAGAGGAGGGTGCACAGCCGCGGAGAGCAGAGGGGCACAGAGACAGGATCACGGCCGTGGAGGGTCACCAGCCCTAACCGCATAAATGAGGGGGCTCCAGAGAGATGTCTCAGGGAACACAGGGCTCAGAGCACACTGGATGTCCGGAGCGGACAGAACAGAAGCAGCAGCAACGCTGTAATAATGAACGAGAGGAAACGACAAACGGCGCAGACTTTTTGGGGTGAGTGTTTGTTTTTTCTGCTGCTGCTTTTAGATCTCTTTCAAGAAGTGGGTCACGATGTAAGAGGAACATTTTGTTGGTTTTCCTAAGCAGGAGACTGACGCAGGTAGAAGTGCGCTAGAGACGGTCACGCCACCGTGACCTTGGGGGCAAGGGTGAGTTATTAGAAGAGAATCATTCCCGCTGAAACAGGTGGTCTCGTGGCTGAGTCCTACAGACCCCCTGAAGAAAAGCAAGGCTCTCTCATTGGTTGTGGGAAGAGAAGCAATCAAGATACCACATGTGGTATTTATCTTCACCTCCCCAAAGAAAAAGGGCAAAGAAGCCTGCAGGTCAATAACCACCTTGAAGGCCCGTCACAGATGTTGTCAGAAAGATGGTTGGGGATGTGTTACTTTGGATGCTGACGTGTGTCAGAGTGAAGGAACAAGTCCAATGAGTTATCCAAAAAAATCTTGGAAAAAATATATGAGGGAAGATACCAAATTATCTCACTTAGTAAAAAGTATGTTCTGGTAGTCAGGCCCCTTGAGAATACCCGCTCATCCCAGAGGGCCATGCTGTCAGGGAAGGGCTGTGTGTGCCCATGTGTCCCCAGTCAGTTCCTCCTTTCTTTGTTTTTAATTTTTAAAATTCTTTTTTGCTTGCATTTTCCCCAGTTTCTCATTAAAAGAAAAAAAAAAGGTTGTTTTCGAAGTATTTATAAACCAAAACTTGGTGTGTGTGACCTGCGCAGGTTGTTAGCATCCAATCTGAAAGAATCTTCCATGTTTGGAACAATTAACGATAAAGAATGCCGAATAAAGGCAGTCCTATAAAGCACCGCCTTCATTGATTAACTCACAGGTTTCTAAATATTGGCACTTTGGATTAAATGTTGTTTACCCCCTACATCACCAGGTTCCCAGGCAGGATGGTGGTTTGTTTTTCTTCTCTGGAGTTAACCTGTTTAGGAGCAGAATCTGACAACCAGGAAGCAGAACTATAGCGTATAGCAGGGGGACGATGCCCAGACCACTGGATTCTAGTCCAAATTCTCCCACTGACCAGCAGAATCATTCTAGGAACTTGGTGTTTAAAATACTGAGATGAGATCACAAACAAAAAGCTTTAGAAAATTATAAAGTATAATACGTGTATAAAAGAGCCCTTTTATTCCCTTAATGATCAAACTGTGTTTCCTTTGTAAAGCTGTTAAAGGTCATGGTGGGAAGGACTTTGGTTTAGACATAATGACCCCAAGCAGACAAAGAGCTCTTGTTGGATCACAAATGAACTGATTATTTACATTTAAAATAATATTTGTGTCAAACACATTTAAATAGTTCTAGAAGCCAGATTCTATAATGCTGTTTCAAAAATAACGAACGACAACAGGTTTTATTAGAAAATTGTTTTGAACCCACAAACAACACAGAAGTTCACCCTCCCTTTCTCATAGATGGAATGTTTAAGATCCTTTCGGGCCAAGTCACCCCCTTTCTCCCAAGGGAGCTGGAAAAGTTTCAGTGGAACTGAACTCAAAGCTCACGAAGAACTGGCAGTCTCCATCCACCCTCCTCTGCTAAACAGGCCCGAATCAAAGATCTGGCAATGTTTTCTTGACCCCAAGTCCCAAATGGTCACTTTAACGGGCTGTACATGAAATGATGTTCAGGCTGGTCCCAAGTACACCGGGAAGCTTGAGGGAATGCGTCCTCTCTCTCCCCACCCCCTGCAGTCCACAGAGGAATGTTCTATCCAGGGAACAGAGTGGGCATGGGTGGTACGACCCCCACAGCCACAGCCCCCTCACCCATACTCCACATTCCTGTTGCTGCAGTAAAATGCATTATGTGGAGACGAACAGACCACTTTCTTTTTTTTGTTTTTTCCTTAGGGCAGGAAAAAATGAGTTCACTCAAAATGGCTGGCATTTTTCTCATTTTTGAGATGTCACATTTTGCCTTATTCTGTTTTATTTCAGGGAGAGGGGAAACTGTCAATCTGTGTGTAAAATTTTCATATTACTATAGCATCGACCAAAAGATAATTGAATTCCTATTTCTAAGCTCCAGGCGACTAAGAAAATCCGAATTCCACTCCATCCCCCTAATAGATGTTATATTTTAGTCAAAGGAACTCGATGGAAGCGTTCTCTGATCTGAGCTCTGGAAGCATCAGCACAGGGAAACTACAGTTGTATGACCTTAGAATTCAAGACTAGCCCTGGGGAGTGGTTTATTTCCTCCTCTTCTGGGTTCCCAGAGCAGAGCTCAGGTCTTTAACAAAGCAACAGGAAGGCTAAATAAGAGAAAGGAACTAGTGGGAAAAAAAGGAAGAGCCTGGGAGGTCCCTCTGCTCTCACTGCCCTTGGACCAGCCCAGCAGCACGGTCTACGTTCCTCCCTTCCTAATCCTATCATATCATTTTGTGCCAGGGAACTTCACCACACACAGCTCTGCTACAAAACCAAATTCTATTACAAGCAAGCTCAGGTTGCTCAAAACTTGTCTGTGAGTTTATCAGCATACTTCATGCAACCTAAAAGAACATGCAGTTTCTCTTTCCCACAGTGTTGCCATGTTGAAATTCATCTTCATCTGTCTTATAGTCATCTTAAAAAAAAAAACAAAAAAAACAAAAAAAAACAAAAAACAACCTCCATCCACAAACATAGTTTGAATCAGTTTCTAATTAGCGAGGTTTGCCATTGTTCTTAGCCTATTAAAACCAGAAACATGTGGAAAGTAAAGGTATGATTTCCTTTGAAAACGTTTGCTTTGCTCCTTTTCTTTCTGTGTATCAGCAAGCCTCAATTACCTATAATAATGATTTACTCCTTCTGTGAATCAAAAGTATCCTCCTGATGAGCATGGAAGACAGCCTTTACGGTATGTTCTCTGGCCTTTACTTGCTTAATTTCTAGGCACCAAACAACCAATGATCACAGCTTAAGGCAAAATATGGGCCAATTTTGATTCAGCAGAAGCAACTCTGCACCCCGAGGAGTAATAATCTACTAGTATAAGGTTACCACAAGACTTTTAAAATTAAAGATTCAGAGACTATTAGCAGGAGGAATCTTGGCTAGAGAAAGTAATCGGATGTTCTCCTGTAACACACAGGGACTGAAGTCCACAGAGACAAAGAGGATTGACTGTGATTTTTTTTTTAAAGTCCATGAAATGAATACATAAGCAAGATGGAGATGAAATACGAAAGGACTCTTAGGGAGAGTAAAATCTAACATAGACCATGTAAAAGTTGTCAATATATTTCCCATCTTGGGGAATTACAGCCAGAATTTTCAACCGAGTCGTAGTCTGGAAATGTCTGGAGACATTTTTGGTTATTTTTTGTTGTCCTGATGGGTGAGAGGAATTACCAGCATCCAGCACGTAGAGGCCAAGATCATGTTAACCATTTACGAAAAAAACGGCAGACTCCATAGCGGGGAGTGATCTGGCCCCAACATCGGGAGGGCTGAGAGCAGAGCCCAGATGAAGGGCCGTTTGCTCACTCTGGAGGGGAGTGAAGTCGAACAGCCACCACAGGCTGGGGTCAACATGGATCCACTGGCCCAGCTCCCAGTTGAGGAGTGGGGGACTGGGTGATTAACACGACCAGGAAATACAAATGGCTCCTGAGATGTGATGCAGTGGGGTATGCTGGAGATGGAGGGTAGGGCGGGACAGGTGAGGCAGGAGTACCCACAGACAGGGGGCACACGAGTCAAGGGAGATGGGAGAGGGAGGTGGAGAAGCGTTAGGATGGAGCCCTAGAGGCAGAGGAGGGCACAGCCACCCCCAGACCCAGGGCTACCAACTACACATATTCCCAGACAGCCTTTAAGTCGTGCAGGTGTCAACAGGATTTTTGGCTAGGTTTGGGCCCTTCCCTGGTGGCTCAGATGGTAAAGCATCTGCCTACAATGTGGGAGACCAGGGTTCAGTCCCTGGGTTAGGAAGATCTCCTGGAGAACCGTCCATGGGGTCACAAAGAGTCGAACACGACTCAGTGACTTCACTCACTCACTCACCCTTTTGGGCTTCCCTAGTGGCCCAGAGGATAATGTGTCTGCCTGCAATACAAGAGACCTGGGTTCGATCCCTGGGTTGGGAAGATCCCCTGGAGAAGGAAATGGCAACCCACTCCAGTATTCTTGCCTGGAGAATCCCATGGATGGAGGAGCCTGGTGGGCTACAGTCCACAGGGTCCACACGACTGAGTGACTTCACTTTCACTTTCCCAAAGCTGACTAGTGCTGCTCATGGGTGTATCAGAGCCCCAGCAAGCAGGAAGAGGAGGAGAAGGAACCAAAGTCCTAGAGGAAGACAAAGACAAGACAATAAAGAGGGAAAAGAGGACAAGTGAAAGGTTTTTCCAGTAGTCATACATGGACGTGAGAGCTGGAACACAAAGAAAGCTGAGCACCGAAGAATTGATGCTTTTGAACTGTGGTGTTGGAGAAGACTCGTCAGAGTCCCTTGGACTGCAAGGAGACCCAACCGGTCCATCCTAAGGGAGATCAGTCCTGGATGTTCATTGGAAGGAATGATATTGAAGCTGAAGCTCCAATACTTTGGCCACCTGATGTGAAGAGCTGACTCATTGGAAAAGACACTGATGCTGGGAGGGATTGAAGGCAGGAGAAGAAGAGGATGACAGAGGATGAGATGGCTGGATGGCATCACCGACTCAATGGACATGAGTTTGGGTAAGCTCCAGGAGTTGGTGATGGATAGAGAGGTCTGGTGTACTACAGTCCATGGGGTTGCAAAGAGTTGGACACGACTGAGTGACTGAACTGAACTGAAGAGGGAGAAAAAGCCCAAGGACCCTGGGGTCACCAGTGTCACCAGATAAAGGGACAGCATTGGCCTGAGAACCATGTCCAGACCGGTCAGTGTTTCCCATCACTGGACATTGCTAGAAGAAAGAAAGTCACGTTTCCAGCCCTCACACCTAAGCTGATCTGATTCCACCCTTTTCACTGCTCAGTACAGAGGGTCTTCCTTGAAGAACTTCTTGTGTGCCAAGGAGTAAGGAGCAGAAGTTCAGGCATCCACCCATCAAACATGTAAGTGTTAGAAGGCAGAGAGGAAAAGCATATAGGAAGCCTCTTTTCAAAAGCTTTATACATAATGCATAAATTCTACCGAATTTATTATAGAGGTAAATAAATTTACTACGTTCTGATTCATTTATTTTGGGGGGAGTTTTCTGATTCTTTGGAACTTTGTGCTACCTTTAAATCATCCGTGTCTCTGATGACTTATCTCAGAGGAATTTTTGAGGTTAAGTAACTTTCAGTAAATAGCCTTCAGCAACTTCTGCTTTTTTATTAACATCTCCAAGTGTTTCTCTAGCTAATATGACATTTTATTCCTCCTCTTCCTTCTTTCTAGCTCTTTCCTCAGTTTTGGGAAACTGAATGACTAAGTGTGCTGAGACCTGCCTCTGTGTATGTCTCTCAGAACCACTGATTTAAAAGACAAAGAAACAGGAGATGAAACTGGATAAAATAAAGTACAGAACAGTCTTGGACAAACACAGGCGGTGTGAGGATACTTCACCAGTGCCTTCTCTCCATTTTCTGTGTATCCCCCAAGCTCTTGGCCTTGGGACCGCACTTTGCACACAAAGCCCTTTCTGCCGCTGTGTGTCTGCTTCTTCTGTTACCCTAAGTATGATTCACATCAGAAGGGCCACATTCCAATAAAGTAAGACGATCACTAACAGAATGATCCCTGGTGGTTCAGATGGTGACGAGTCTACCTGCAATGCTGGAGAGCCAGGTTCAATCCCTGGGATGGGAAGATCCCCTGGAGAGGGGAATGGCAACCCATGCCAGTATTCTTGCCTGGGAAATTCCACAGACAGAGGAACCTGGCAAGCTACAGTCCATGGGGTTGCAAAGAGTTGGGCATGACTGAGCGACTTCACTTTCTTTCAACAGAATGAAACACCATGAGCTTAGGGACCAGCAGCAGAAGAATTCCTTCAGGATGATCCAATGTGATTTTCTTGAAATATAAAATTCCTTGGAAAAAGGCCTCAGGCCTCTTCCTGAGCCAACTAGTTGTGTGAAGGTAGATTGAAGAATTAATGCTTTTGAACTGTGGTGCTGGAGAAGACTCTTGAGAGACAGCAAGGAGATCAAACCGGTCAATCCTCAGGGAAATCAACCCTGAATATTCATTGGAAGGTCTGATGCTGAAACTCAAATACTTTGACCACCTGAGGCAAAAAGAGCCAACTCTTTAGAAAAGACCCTGGTGCTGGGCAAGATTGAAGGCAGGAGGAGAAGGGGACAACAGAGGATGAGATGGTTGGATGGCATCACCGACTCAATGGACATGAGTTTAGGAAAACTCCAGGAGATAGTGAAGGACAGGGAAGCCTGGCGTGCTGCGGTCCGTGAGGTCATGACCTACTGACTGAACAGCAAGACCTGTGATGTGCATAAGAATTTAAGAAATGTATCTCCAACCTTAGCGATAATCTTTCCCTGGGAACTTGAGGATGTAGATATTCACATGGAGACAGGCAGAGAGAGAGAGCTCATTTTAAAGATGTGCATGTTAGTCACTCAGTCATGTCTGACTGTTTGCAACCCTGTGGACTGTACCCAGGCAGGCTCCTCTGTGCCTGGGATTCTCCAGGCAAGAATACTGGGGTGGGTTGCCATTCCCTTCTCCAGGGGATCTTCCCAACCCAAGTATCAAACCAATGTCTCTTGCATTGCAGGCAGATGCTTTACTATCTGAGCTACTAGGGAAGGCCCTATATTTTAAAATATGTTACACATATTTTAAAGATATGTTAAGATACAGTATTAAAAAATCTCAAAACACTTTTGATCTAATAATTAGACTTATTATATAATCACTTTCTGGAGTGAGCTCTAAGATATGACTGCTGTGCCGTGCTGTGCTCATTTCCTCAGTCATGTCCAACTCTTTGTGACTCCAAGGACTGTAGCCTCCCAGACTCCACCGTCCGTGGAATTTTCCAGGCAAGAATAATGGAATGGGTGGCCATTTGCTCCTCCAGGGAACCTTTCCAACCCAGAGTTCAAGCCTGAATCTCTTGTATTGCAGGCAGATTCTTTGAACCACTGAGCCATTCAGGAAGCCCATAAGAAATGATTAGGGAGAATTCAAATAGTATTTTTAAAATTCAGGTCCATATTTTTCTAAATAACATCATAACCAATTAATTTCATGTCTCATTCTAATGATTGGGAGGGCAAATAGATATGCTGGGAGGGCAAATTAGATCTGCTATGTTCTGAATCCTAACAACTGATTATTGTTCATCTTACTTTTTGAATGGTAGCTGCTAAGCTACTAAGTCACTTCAGTTGTGTCCAACTCTGTGCGACCCCATAGATGGTAGCCCATCAGGCTCCCCCGTCCATGGGATTCTCCAGGCAAGAACACTGGAGTGGGTTGCCATTTCCTTCTCCAATGCATGAAAGTGAAAAGTGAAAGTGAAGTCGTTCAGTCATGTCTGACTCTTCCTGACCCTATGGACTGCAGCCTACCAGGCTCCTCCGTCCATGGGATTTTCCAGGCAAGAGTACTGGAGTGGGGTGCCATTGCCTTCTCCGTTTGAATGGTAGAACCTTGAGAATTTCATGCGTGTATATTTTCAATCTTGCTTCATTTTTCAGTTTCCTCGGCATCATAATCAGGAATAACCTTCATATTGAAATGTTCTACATACCGGCCTCCAAGTCAGTGATGACACGCCCGTAACAGCATCCTGCTTACCTGGGACTTGCCCTTGCTGTAACAGGCCTTCTTGGTTGCTTCATCACACTCCCATTCCACAGCCTGTAGGAAACACCAACGTGAGGGCAACTATTAGGACTTTGACTGAATAAAAGGAAAGCAAATAATAAGGCATTGGTACCCAGAAGAGGTAACACAGAGAGCTCACCAGCACCTAACATTTTCATACTAACAAAGTGTACACAAAATGCCTGTCAGCCTGTCACGTGGGCTTATACTGAACTTTCAGAGGGAAGCATTTTAAAGGGCTCAGTATTTTCATTCATGCAGCAATAATGTGATATTTCAAACGTCACCATGAGACAGGCAGACGCTGTGAGTCGCTGACTCTGACGCACTGATGACAGAAACACTCACTTCAGCGCATCACGGAATAGATTCTGAAGACGCTGAAAATAGAAGCCTTGAAAGGAACCGATCTAGCTCCTTGTTTAGATGTGTCCATTTGATTTGAATAGTCTGTCATTTATCAATATTCATGGATAATGAAGCAAGGTTGACTGCTTGTATCCCTACTCCCCAAACACACATATAGATGATGAATAGTCAATAAAATGAGCAGCTCATGCAAAGCCCAGCTACCACTTCCTCCCAAAGCCACTAATTTCCATACCCTCATTAGCTCCCACTAAACACTGTGAGCTACAGCTTCTAAATTTCTTCCCTCACTTTCCAGATCTAACTCACGCTGATCAATTTGACATGCATCCTTTGACATCTGATGCTAACTCACAAAGTAGATCTGTGATTAGTCAACATAATGTATAGCACTTACTTCGCAGAAAGAAATGATGCCTGTGAGTTTAATGGCTGGTATGTTGAGATTGGAAATCATATTTTGAACAGACTTAAGCATCTGTGGTATTTATATTTTCTACTATTTTATGGAATGTGCACTTTCATAGGGCCAGAATGTTTCCTTTATTCTGTCCATCTGTCATCACAACTTTGTCCTATTTTCCTGTTACGGTTGGATTTCTGAAAAATTCAAGAGTTCTAAAGAACCAGATGAATCATTACCAGGAAAAAAAAAAACTGAAGTGAGGGGCAATTTGTTGTTAGTCTGGATTACTGCTATATAATAAACTAAGTGAAAAAATACTAATGTGAGATATCATGCAAGAGAATAAAGGTTTCACTCTTACTTCTAAAAAGAATGTTTTTTTTTTTCTAACTCTTCTAAACTGAGGAAAACAACAAAAGTCATATCAACACCATTATCTAACATCTACTGTTCTCCCAAGAATGTTACATAAGAGATTCAAACATAAAACACCACATTTTCCAAATCTTATCTTGCTCATCAAATATGAATCCACAAGAAAAGTGTTCTAGAGAGAACCACTTCAGGGCCTTTCAAACAGAAACAATACTATAACTGTTTTCCCCTGTGCAGACTTAGAGATTTTTGTCCGTGTCAACATCTGATGAAAGAATTTGTTCTTCCTGTGATGTTTTCCTGTTCATAATGCTTAATGGCACCAAGAAGGTTAGAGCTAATTAGCATCTAATGCAAACAAATGACTTGAATTTCACACTAGAAAGACAGATCCTTTTATGAGAAGTGATGACACCTCAGAGAAGAGATAAGAGCTTCACATACAGTTGCATGATTATATATCCCCAGGAAGCACAGAAAAAAGAAGAGCATTGCTGCAGTGGTGAGTGGAGCGTTCCTTTAGCAGACCGCTGTACAAAAGCTCATGCTGTTGTTTTCAGTGAAATAAAGATATACATGTCTTCACACTTCCTAAGGTGAGGGCATGTTTATGTGTTTAGTCGCTCAGTCATGTCTGAGTCTTTGCCACCCCATGGACTGTGTCCATGGGATTCTCCAGCCAAGAATACTGGAGTGGATTGCCGTTCCCTTCTCCGGGGGATCTTCCTGACCCAGGGATCAAACCTGGGTCTCCTGCATTGCAGGTAGCTCCTTTACTATCTGAGCCACCAGGGAAGCCTCGCCTTCATCCTTACTCAAACTGAAAAACGAAATGATACATTATGATATCCCAGTTGTTGCTTAGTCCCTGAGTTATATCTCACTCTTTTGTGACTCCATAGACTATAGCCCTCCAGGGTCCTTCTGTCCCTGATATTTCACAGGCTAGATTACTGAAGTAGGTTGGCACTTCCTTCCCCAGGGGATCGATCTTTCCAACCCAGGGTCGAACTTTCGTCTCCTGCTTGGCAGGCGGGTTCTTCACCAGAGGCACCAGGCAAGCCCACACTGACACAGTTTTTAGCAAAGTAGACCCCAGTACAACTTGGATTTTATATCATCAAGGGGACTTAGTTATATATCACAAAGAGGAATTTGTGTTGCATAATATCTGGGCAAATTGTTCAATGAAATGCTTTAGATAATGGGGCATTCCTAGTGGCTCTCACTGATCTAGTGAATTTGTTGAAAGTTAAACAGTACTGCACTCTTCAGTAAACCTAAGAGCTGAAAGAAGCAGTTAGTGCCAGAGCTACAGGAAGAATATTTATCAAATGCCATCAAAATTCACATCCTTCTGCTGAAATGGCAAACAATCAGCTTCCCATGTTTGCCTAACATCCAAGTAGCCTTTGCATTTTCAAGATAAACACTGGCCAAGGATTGGAAGGGGACAGTAATAGGAAAAAAAAAATTGTGACAGTTCTTGAACATATATCATTATTTTATCCAGTTTACCCAGAAAGAGCAATTGTTCACATAAGTTTATGAGACTAACAGAAGATGCAAAAAAACTTACAGATTTTTCTGAGAGTTATTAAAAGTAGCAAAATTGCTTTCCTGTGGCATTTTTATTACAGTATATCAAGTTTCCAATAATATTCAAATCCAGAATTAATTAAATACTATGATGTAGCTATTCTCTTGATTCACTTTCACCCTGACTAGAAGACAGGATAAAGGGAAATTATATTAAGTAGAGAACTGAACTATCTTTTGTACAGTGAAACATGTGACTGGATATCACAGAATTTGAAAAAGAATGGACTAGGGAAATGTATCTTTTCCAGATTGGCCTAAAATTGGGTGTTCCAGATGAGCCCGTTATTTTTTGCTCATTCAGCAAACTAGACTTTACCTATATGACCAGATGGCAGCAATGGACAGAGACACTTTCACTGGAGAGAAATATGAATCTCAGTGGAACTCTCCAGTATCAGATTTCTCAAAGTTTCTCAATTATTCTGCTTGAATTAGTTATGTTTTAGCCTGGTCACAGCTTTTCTTTATTCACAATTTTTTCTTTATTCTTTATAAAAAAGATTTATAAATTTTTAAAATCAAGTCTTCTCACTCTAATCTCAATGGAGATTTATTGTGCAGAATGAAATTCTTTCATAATTTTGGAACAAATTCCAGTATGATTTACGAAGTCATCTTTCTGGTTGACTTGCATCTTAAGATACTTTCTACTCATGCAAACCTGTTTTAATGACAGTTGCCACAGAGGCTAAGACATTCTGCATTTCAGACCTCAAGGCAACACTCGTGACCTTAATTTCTGTCACTGTTTCTGTTACGTCTCTAATTTTTGTCATCTCTTGTCTTTTCCTGTCACATAAGACCTGGTAGAGAAAAGGTATCTTAATGTTTGACTCTATTCTGTATTTAGTCTTCGTTATATTTTTCAACAGCAGGCGTATTGCAGGGATAATGTGATTACTTGGATATCCAAAGGCAATGAGTCTGAAATATCTACAGCTTAAAAGACACAACGATTCCGGTTTGTGACACAACTGTACATAGTTAGAAATAATATCTGCACTATTCAATCACTTACAGAAGTGTTGCTTTATGCACACACATTTACCACTCTCTCATTTAATATTCATTAAATACCGACCAAGAGCAAGACACCAACAGATAATGAGCGAAATAAGGAAAAACACACAGAGAGATAATATCCACACAAATCAGACATTAATTTACAATAAAATGTAAGTGACTTCTGTCAGCCTAGACAGCATCAGGCTAAATCTGAGAACACATCCAAGGTCATTTTCATTGTTACAGAAGCATATTCATCTCAGAATCCAGTGGTACACTGAAACTTACAACACCTTTAACTTTCAGGAAATGACAGAACTTTCTGAAAGAAAGAGAGCAGGTTTACCAAAAATCATGTTATACCTGCAGAAATCCTGTGTATGTCAAAGCATTTATGGTTTCACAATACAGTACACTTTTCCCTGTCGTGCATACATACACACACATGTTCAGGTTATGATAAACAGAACTGGGATCTCTGAAGTAAATAGGATGTGAGAAAGAAAAAAAAAAGATTGGCTCCTTTTATGGACAAGTTACATACATATAAATCCACAGTTCGCGGAAGTATATAAACAAAGCTGTGTATTATCACATTCTGCAGACAGAGAAGTTAATTAGACAGGGACCAGCAAAGGCAGATACTTTTCATAAAAATGAAGAGAACAACATTCTAGGCAGATGGGCCAACACTCTTTCAGCAGATGGCTTTGCTAATTAGATACTGGCAAAAGATAACATGAAAAAAAAAACTAGTTTAATTACACAGTGCCAAAAATTAACAACCACCTGAGGGCTTTTTTAAAAAATATGTTTGCATTCATATTCTTATGTCATGGGTTTCTCTGAAATGCTGGAGAATGTTAAATTGTAATGATGGTTATAAACAAATTGCCAGGGACTGTGAGATTGTATGTGTTCAAAAGAGAAGCAAAATGCAAACGAGTTGGAATTTGAAACAGTTGTGATTTTTATGCGACCTGAGTCAAGCGTCAATCTAGTTATCCTTGGGCAAAGGCAGCTTTGATAATTATTTTAGGGGTCACACTTGATAGATTCAAAACAAGGGGCAATTGGGAATTCCCTGGCAGTTCAGTGGTTAGGATACTACATTTACATTGTAGGGGGCCTGGGTTTGATCCCTGAACTAAGAAACTGGGGACACTTGTGGTGTTAAGGTGTGCACAGCAAGACATAAAGGGGTAAAGAGTTGAGTCACTTTGAAAGGATTTCTCCAGTCTGCCTCTGTGTCTTTACTTCTTAGTGGATATTAATTGTATTCATTCACTTTAATATCAATTTGCCATACACCTACATTTACATCTATGGCAACTGTAGGCAAGCCCATTTTATTCTTACTGGCGGTTTCCAAATCAGAGACTTGGAAGGGGGCATTCATCATATTGTCTAACTACTGTTTTTCTTGATTCTTACAAAACTGAAGTCATCCAACATTAAAGAAACATCTGAACCTCAGAGAGTCCCGTACAAACGTGTTATAATGATTGTTTAAATCCTTATATATCAAAGCCCAAGATTTTCTTCCACAAAATAATACCAAGTCAAATTTCCTTTGATCACTGGCCAGTGGAGCTCCCAATTTGTCAAACGCTCATTGGGGCTTTTGTTTTAAAATTGGGCTTTTTAAATTCAGGGCTTTTCTTTTTAATTGAGCAGACAACGTATGAGATTCCTAGGGCTGATGGAGCACTGCAAACTGGGTGGCTTTAAACAATATAAATCTATTTTCTCACAGTTCCCAAGGGTAGGTCAGAAATCAGCCAGAACTGCTTTTTCTGGGCTCCCCCGCCTCTGGTGACGGCTGGCCAACCTTGACCTGGAAGCATCACTCTAGCCCTTGCACCTGTCATCATACAGTCCTCCCCCAGTGTGTCTCTGTCCAAACGCACTTCTTAAGAAAACATTAGTATTTGAATTAGGGCCCATTCAATCCATTATCTTAACTAATTACATCTGCAAAGACTCTGTTTGCTAAAAAGGTCACATTCTGAGAAGCCAGTTGAGGATGAATTTTGGAGGGACCCCATTCAACACAGCACAGATAGCAGACATCACGACTTAAGACACCCTGAAACCAACAACTGACAGCACCCTAATGAGGGCCACTGCTCTGCTGCCAATTAGCCGCATCTCACCAAAGCATGGATAACAGTTTGTAAAGCTTTCAGTCAGCTCAGTTCCGTCGCTCAGGCGTGTCTGACTCTGCGATCCCATGGACTGCAGCACACCAGGCCTCCCTGTCCATCACCCACTCCCGGACATGACTCAAACTCATGTCCACTGAGTCAGTGATGTCATCCAACTACCTCATCCTCTGTGGTCCTCTTCTCCTCCTGCCTTCAATCTTTCCCAGCATCAGAGACTTTTCAAAAGAGTCAGTTCTTCACATCAGGTGGCCAAAGTATTGGAGTTTCAGCTTCAACATCAGTCCTTCCAATGAACACCCAGGACTGATCTCCTTTAGGATGGACTGGATGGATCTCCTTGCAGTCCAAGGGACTCCCAAGAGTCTTCTCCAACACCAGAGTTCAAAAACTTTGGTTACATACTAATCACAGTGGTACCTGCTTTCTATACATTTATCTCACATATATATATGCCTCTCTATAATTTTATAGAGTGGAAAATACCATTAAGGTTATGGTATAAGGTTCCGGATGAGGACAGTGGTTAAGGCACTTTGCAAAACCACAAAGAGGGTAAGTGGGACACCAAGATTCAGATTTGGTAGCTTGGAGGAAGTCTGGGCTCTAATCCACTCTCCCTTCACTTTGAAATTGTCAAAGTAACTGACCTTCATTGGAGAAGGAAATGGTAATCCATTCTAGCACTCTTGCCTGAGAAATCCCAAGGACAGAGGAGCTTGGTGGGCAGGCTACAGCCCATGGGCTTGCAAAGAATTGAACACAATTTAGTCATTGAGCACAACTGATCTTCCTTACTACCTCTCAGGGTTTTTTTTTTTTTTCCCCTTAATTTAGAAAGTGAAGTGAAGTCAAAGTTGCTCAGTTGTGTCTGACTCTTTGCAACCCCGTGGATGAAGCCTGCTAGGCTCTTCTGGCCATGGGATTCTCCAGGCAAGCACAGTAGAGTTGGTAACCTTCCCCTTCTCCAGGGGATCTTCCCAATTGAGGGATCGAACCCAGGTCTCCCGAATTGCAGGCGGATTCTTTACCATCTGAGCCACCACAAAAACCCATGATTTAGGAAAAAAAAAAAAAAAAAACACACCAGAAAACAGGAAAAAAAAAAACCAAACAACTGTACACTTAAAGCATAGAAATGTGTGTACACCTAAATTTGGAGCTGTAGCCATTCAGCAAACATTAATTAATCATACAAGCCATCGATTGCCCTATCATGGAATGCATTCATTTTTAAAGCCTCTGGGCCCACTCATGGTCTTAGCATCGATTTTAAAGGAGGCATGATTCATCTAACGAAACTCTAAGTTACAACTGCATGGCCAGGGTATGATATAAAAACTGAGGTTGATTTTGTGACATTACACATCTTATTTTCTTGAGCTCCAAAATCACTGCAGATCGTGACTGCAGCCATGAAATTAAAAGACACTTGATCCTTGGAAGAAAAGCTATAATTAACCTAGCCAGGGTATTAAAGAACAGAGCGGTCACTTTGCCAACAAAGGTCTGTCTAACCAAAGCTATGGTTTTTCCAGTAGTCATGTGTGGATGTGAGAGTTGGACTACAAACAAGGCTGAGAACTGAAGAACTGATGCTCTCAAACTGTGGTGCAGGAGAAAACTTTTGAGAGTCCCTGAGCTGCAAGGAGATCAAACCAGTCAATCCTAAAGGAAATGAACCCTGAATATTCATTGGAAGGATGGATGCTGAAGCTCCAATACTTTGGCCACTTAATGCAAAGAAACAACTCACTGGAAAAACACTGATGCTGGGCAACATAGAGGGCAGGAGAAGAAGGGAGCGACAGAGGATGAGATGGTTGGTTGGCATCACTGCCTTGATGGGCTGAGTTTGAGTAAGCTCCAAGAGATGGTGATGGACAGGGAAGCCTGGCAGGCTGCAGTCCATGGGGTCACGAACAGTCGGATACAACTGAGAGATTGAACAACAACAACACATCTTGAATATCAGAACAGTCTGCTCTTGAGACAGCAATGATTTTGTGCTTTAAAAGTGGATGTTGAGATCCCATCCCCCCTTCTGCCATAGTCTTCCAGGGGTCCTTCATTTACCTGGAGTAAAAGCTAAAGCCATCTGGAAGGGTCTACCAGATCGAGCCACTTGCCTGCTCTCTGCTCACCTAGCCCCCATCACCCCCATACCCTGTGCTGATCCTCAGACAAGGCAGATAGGTTCGCTGTGGCCTGTGTACCAGTTCATCCCACTTTCTGGGACATCCACGTGGCTAATGCCTATACCTCTGGCTCATCTCTGCTCAAGGGTTACCTCCTTGTGGGGCCTGTGTGGTCATGCATGGAAACAGCAAGAGGCGTTCTCAGCCGCCCTGGAAGGTGACTCCCACTTGGGTACGTGTCTCATCCTCTCGGTTCACTTCTGTGTCTCCAGCACCTGGAACACTGCTTCACACACAATAAGAAGTTTATTCAAAAGCCCGCTTGCTGTATATATGAATAGGCCAAGGAAGCTCTATGCCTGCAACCTTGGAGTGGCTCCAGGCACCCTGATGGTACCCCCAAGTGGAAGAGACACATGAGGCTTTGGCACCATACCCTGGGCATCTGTGGCCCGCACCCTGCAATAGTGTTTCTTCCGAACCCTCCCCTGACACTGGGGAAGAGACACATCAAGGCGAGTGCAGGATCCACCAGAGTAGGGTCCCCAGGCTTTTAGGCAGCAGGGGCTGGCTTCATGGTAGATCATTTCCCACAGAATGGGGTGGGGGACAGTTAGGGGTTGATTC
The DNA here is from genome assembly GCA_006408675.1 of Madoqua kirkii. Taxonomy (NCBI): domain Eukaryota; kingdom Metazoa; phylum Chordata; class Mammalia; order Artiodactyla; family Bovidae; genus Madoqua; species Madoqua kirkii. Next base: position 3,431 of record SJYC01021986.1, on the reverse strand, counting down.
CAACACATCCATTTATTATGCTGCCACTGACCTTACAGGAAGCAGAGCTTAGGTGGTAAGGTGAGCGATGTGGGGAGCAGCCACCAATACAGATGGTGCCCTGCCTGCTCACCCACCACTCACATACCATCTGCTGTGTGTTCCAGTTTCTAAAAGACCCCGGACAGGTACTGGTCCTCAGCCCAAGAGTTGGGGACCCCTGCACGAGAGTACAGATGTCTACATTTCTTCTGCATTTTCTTTCTGTGTGTGTGTGCATGCTTTCCCTTCCTTAAGTAAAGTCTTTCTCATATGTTGTTGTTTAGTCACTAAGTCTCATCCAACTCTGTGACCCCATGGACTATAGCCTGCTCTCAGGCTCCTCTGTCCATGGGATTCTCCAGGCAAGAATACTGGAGTAGGTTGTCATTTATTTCCTTCTCCAGGGAATCTTCTCAAGCTAGGGATAGAATCTGCATCTCCTGCATTGACGGGCAGATTCTTTATCTCGGAGACATCAGGGAAGCCCTATAATCTATCAGTTCAGTTCAGTTCAGTCTCTCAGCCATGTCTGACTCTTTGTGACCCCATGGACCGCACCATGCCAGGCCTCTCTGTCCATCACCAACTCCCAGAATTCACCCAAACTCATGTCCATTGGGTTGGTGATGCCATCCACCCATCTCATCCTCTGTCATCCCCTTCTCCTCCTGCCCTCAATCTTTCTCAGCATCAGGGTCTTTTCAAATGATCTCATATAAAAGAATGCAAAATGGTATTTACTAAATTTACATTATAAATATAATCAAGATGATAGTATTAAATCATTTAAAAAAGGTGACTTTAAGTGACCCTTAGTCATAGCACACTCAGTATCTAATCAGTTCAATATTTTGTTTTGGTTACTGAAATAATACTGATTCATACCAATTAAGTGGTATTAAATAAGTTCACCTTTAAATCTCAGTTACTTTGGAGTAAAATCTCAAATGACAGCAAACAATTTATTCCATGCTCTACAAAAAAACAGCTTATCCGGGTAATAATTGCAATAAAATTTATGTCACTGAGGGTTGCCAATGCCTTAAATTTTTATATATAATATACATCAATGTAACTAATTTTTAATTAATAGAATTAAAATGTATGCAATGCCTAAAATCCCTTAGCATCTCTAGAATTCTGGGACTCTAGGAAGCATATTTGGTTCTAAGGAACCAAGCATCTTTGATGGAGCAATCTAAAGTGTGGAGGGACTTTCTTGGTGGTCCAGTGGTTAAGACTTGGCCTTCCAATGCAGGAGGTGTGGGTTCAATCCCTGGTTGGGGAACTAAGATCCTACATGCCTCTCAGCCAAAACACCAAAACATAAAACAGAAGGAATATTGTAACAAACTCAATAAAGACTTTAAAAATAGTTCACAATCAAAAAAATTCTTAAAAAAGCAAAACGCTTGGAATGAGATTGAATTTGGAGAAAATGTAACGGAAGGTGTGACATTACAGCCCATTCTACTCCTGAACATGAAGGGGCCCTCTCTAAGTGATTTTGCAGATTAGGAAGGAGGTCAATATCAAGGACATTATAAAATCTGGTAGAATATTTAGAAATATGACTGTCAGCCACTGAGGCATCAAACAACTGTTATATTTCCAAAATGTTGCCATCAGTGAAAATGTTGCTGGAAGGTAAGCTAGCAAGCACAGCTGCTCTGGTTTCAAAGAAGTTATTTTCATGGATCCAAAAGAGATTGGTTTGAAAAATGGTAAACTGTCCAATTCATCAGCCTAAATGTAGGGTAAAATTGTAATTATGGAGAAATGATTATTTTTATATATAAACTTGAAGAAGTATTTGTATATAAAGAATCCAATATAAAGTAAATCAAGCATGGGATAAAAGTGTTGACTTCAGAGTAGACTGACTTCTCAAGGACCAGCTCCTTAACTGCATATTTCCCAAATGCCTGAAAAGTATTGCTTCAATGCCATATTTTCAAACATACGATTACATTTTCCATAACACAGATGGGGCAATTCAAACATCACGGTATTTGTAATGTTCAACAAAAATGGTGATGTTCATTAGAAATGAAACAGATATAACACAATCAAATTAAAAGTAGGCACTCTAGCTGATGTAACATTTATTCTACTCATTTAAAGTACCCTGAAAGGAATAAATTGATTATGTAGTCATAAGAAATATCAGACCAAGGTGAGATTTTTAACACGACTTGAAGACTTCACAGAGCAATGACAAGAGGTCTTGCAAAAAAATAAAAATAAAGAAGGCGGCAAATTGAGATGGAATGCTCCGTTGGACCTCAGTCAGCTGGAAGGATAAGCAACTTTGCATAACGAATGCTGTCCTGGAAATGTCTCCACAAGGCTAAATACGAGGGCGTTGGCCAAAGCCTGGTTACACAGAGTGCTTGACTACTGACAATCGCGTTTTAGATCCATGGGGAAAAGAACAGAAACAATTCTGGTCCCACTACAGGAATGAGTTTCCCAGCCATAGAACAAGGCTTCATTTAGGAATGCAGTTAAAAAGAGTTTCAGAGGGACTGCATCTCACAGTGAAGGAGTCCAGAAGGGATCGCATCTCACCGTGAAGGACCAATATGAAGGGCGAAGGTATTAATTTTGAGGCAACATGAGGTATAGAAAAATACTCTAGCAACCATAGCATGAACACGAAGAGACACAGATTCTATGTTTGACTTAGTTTTATTCTGTTGCGGTCCAAAAAAATTTTTTGTGTGTGTTTTCAAGATTCATTTGTGATCCTATATGTCAGATTTCTCTTGCTTGAAGCATAAAGTCACTTCTATTGAGTTCATCAGTTTTGGTCCTATTACTGTATATTCTGGCTATATCGTAATGAATTCCACAGGAGGTGTGACCATAAATGTAAATACATGGACATTTGTTTTTAGTTCTTCCATCAATTTTTTTCTATTTTTTTTTTCTGAAACTAGCTTCACAAAAACAAATAATACTTTGTACTTGATTCCTTTTCTCCATGGTTCTAAGTTAGAATGTGTGCACTAGAGTTCACGGAAGTACTTATAAAGCCCAGATTATGGATGCTTACTGGGGAATTATACTATACTCACTGAACCACTCAGGATTTATTTATTGTTCACATTATAAACCCTTGCTTCCTGAGATGAACCCTACTACTACAAAGATTGAATTTATTTCAACTGCAAAACATATTGATCTATTTGTCAGATCAAAAAATATATGGAAAATCCTTTTTAGTAGTCTTATTCAGCCTTAGTTTCATAAATTTTAGTTTTCAGCTGACAGAAACAAACATTAAAATTTGTTTTCTGATATATATTGGGGCAGTTATATTTCCCTCTTATTTTACATAAAATGTGTAACAGGATGTATAATTTCTGTTCAAGAAATATTATTTATAATATTATCACAATGTTAAA
>SJYC01021984.1:0-23517 GCA_006408675.1 Madoqua kirkii | reverse complement strand
CTATATGTACTTTCACCCAAGGGCAACAGGCTTAATACATTATGATGATGGATAATTAGGTCTCTTAATTATTTTTTTAGGATTATTGTAGCTAAGAAAATCAAGCCACATGCACATACATCCAAATAGTAATTATGAGATATTTAATTGACTTTTAATTTAGAAATGATTTCTGGTTTTGAGAACCATCTCCAGCCAAGTGCATTCATCATTTTTCTTTGCATATTCAAAGATGTTCCCAGTTTATTTATAATCATTTTGATTGGTTTACCTTCTATGGTGGTTTGACAAATGTCATTTGTAATTGGTTAGATTTGTGCTAATGCTAATATACAATCTGGGTGATTTGACCAACATATAATGCTTAATTACCCAATTTTAATTGAATATATTAAAAAATGGATGTGGTAAGTCCAAACATGGCCTACAAAACCTCAGAATGTCACCTTTGCTAGACAGCCAACCCTTGGCATTTCTAGAAAATGTGCTCCCTAGGGAATATCTGCCAATTCTTGCTTTTCCTTTAAACAGTGATGAGTCTCAGGGACAGAAACTTTTAACTTTAGGAAAATAGCTTCTATGTTGCCATAATATTAGTGAGAAATAAAATTATCATTGCATAATAGTCCTAAAATGGCTAAGTGAACTTTCTCTCCTGATGCCTAACAACTGTCACTAGGGCTCGGCCGTGTTAAATATTGATGAACTCACAAAACCAGAAATATGAATAGAAACCCTGTGTTACCTTAATCCTTTATAATTGGCTCAGCGCCAAAGAAAAAGCTAAAACAGGTGATGCTAACTAACTAGTCATATTTCCATGCAACTCAGTTTACAGCTTGCAAACGTTGTTTCATTTTCTGAGCTTCTAATCTGTGACAGAATCTGGGATACAAATGGGCTCCTTTCGAAGCCCTCCTGCACTTTAGGAATTCTGAGCCCAGGAGAGGTGACAGAAGAGGGGTGATGGTAATACAATGTGGGAAGTAAAAGTACATACAGGCAAGCATGCAGAAAGGAACACCTTGGGTAGAGGTGATGATGAGTCACACTAAGACACTTAGCCAGGCTTCCGTCTGAGCAGGGCTGGAGGACACGTGGAGGCTCTTGCAGTAAATGAAAGGAGCGCATGCTCTCTGGAAAGAGGCAACAGCATGCATAAGGCCCGTGAGAAGAGAAAAGGCATCTTCTGTCCAGGAAACTGTCAGAGTGCTCTATGCATAAAGGCTCTGAGTGGTACTGGAAACCAGCAGGCCTTGATGATGGAAAGAGAAAAGATCAGACCATGAAGCTTCTTATATGATGTGGTTTGAAAACAGGAATGCTTATATTGAAGGAATTTAGTAGAAAAACCATATACTAGTTTACCTATATTAAGATATGCATCACAGTACAAGGCAGAGGAAACTGAGGTACAGAGTATTACATATGCCGGCCCAAGGTCAGGAAGCCGGGGAAGGAGCTAAGGTTCAGATAGGATTGGATAAATAGTCCAGAAATGGACTAGGGGGAAAGGACTGAACAAATGAGCAAATAGAAAATAATTCGTAAGAGAACATTACCTATTTTAAGCCCATAGAGGATAATGCAAAGAGGCCAAATTCAAGAAGTGTGAAACTCCAATATTCTGGCCACCTGATGTGGAGAACTGACTCATTTGAAAAGACCCTGATGTTGGGAAAGATTGAAGGCAGGAAGAGAAGGGGACGACAGAGGATGAGATGGTTGGATGGCATCACCGACTCAATGGACATGACTTTGAGCAAGCTCTGGGAGTTGGTGATGGACAGGGAGGCCTGGTGTGCTGCAGTCCATGGGGTCCCAAAGAGTTGGACACAACTAAATGACTGAACTGAACTGAATAAGACAGAATCAGCAATAGAAATGAGTAGTAGACTGTGTTGGATTTGCAAAAAGTTCATTTTGTTTTTCTCCTATCATCTTAGGGAAACTCTAAGAATTTTTGGCCAACCCAATATCAGCACAGGCTTTATTAATGGAGATGGAAACTTCCAAGAGCCTTAAGTACTTTGGACAGAAAGTCTCACGGCTGTTTCCTAAGGTCAATTGAGGTATATGTGTGCTAAGTTGCTTTAGCCATGTCCGACTCTTTGCGACCCCATGGACTGTAGCTCAGCAGGCTCCTCTGTCCCTGGTATTTCCCAGGCAAGAATACCAGAGTGGGTTGCCATTTCCTTCTCCAGGGGATTTTCCAGACCCAGGGATTAAACCCATACTTCTAATGTCTCCTGCACTGGTATGCCAGTTCTTTATCAAATGGTGCTGGTGGTATGAAAAAGTACATTGTTTCAGAAAGAAGCTAGATTAGAGGTAAAGAAAAAAACAAACAAACAAACATTGTTTATTTCAAGATTTAAATTCTCTTTGCTTGGAAACTAAGGGGATACAGTGACTTAAGAGTGGCTCAGACATTTTGATTTGGCTTTTGTTCTTTTCTGGGAAGGGAATGGAGCAAGAAGTCACAACAGCTCTCACAATCATAAATCAACATTCTACACGCTGGTTAACATGCAGGGCCCATGCTCAGCTGCTGGTCATGTTACTGTTATAAGTAAGGATAAATCAAAACTCTGTATGTTCAGAGTGTGAGATGATTCAGTGGAACACAAAGACTCACACCTGCAGCACAGTGACATTAAGGTCAAGAGAATTGAGCACAATTTGTTGTACCGGACAACAGACTGAAGTACCCAGCACAGCATCTGGCTATCTAAGTGTTTTGCTAATGATTTCTCAAAAGCATTAGCAAGTCGACCTTTCCTTCCTGCAAGAGCCGCCTTCTCCCCATGTTCTACAGCTCACGCTCTCCAGGTTTTCTTCTCCACTCGCTAGCTGAGGCTCCTCTAGCAGTTCTTCCTTCTCTGTGTTCCCTCCAAATGCTGGCCTGCCTCTGCCATCTGTCTGGGGCTCTTGTCTCTCCTCTCAATCTTTCCTTTCTGGGGACTATGATCTGGTCCCACGATGTTAAAAGCCATCAATACACAGTCCCTCCATTCCTGTCCATTGCCAGCAATGATTCATATTTTTAACTCTCTCTTGGAATACGTCCCCTGGGATAATCAAAAGGGGTCTCCAGCTGAATGCATCCAAATTACCATGTCTGGTCTTCTTCACTGTGTCTCAACTTGCTTCCCCTCCCCTCAGGATTTCCCCATCATCACCCAGCCAGTCATTTGGGTAAAAATTATATGAAGCACCCTGGATTCCTCTCATTTTCTCATGGCCAACTTCTAAGCCACCAACAAATCCAATTGACCATGACAATCAGAAAAAGATCTCAATCCACTCAACCCTGAACACTCTTTGGAAGTACTGTTGCTGAAGCTGAAGCTCCAATACTCTGGCCACCTGATGTGAAGAGTCAACTCACTGGAAGGGACCCTGATGCTGCAAAATATTGAAGGCAAAGGGAGAAAGGGATGGCAGAGGATGAGATGGTTGGATGGCATCATTGACACAATGGGAGATTGAGCAAACTCTGGGAGACAGTGAAGAACAGGGAAACCTGTCATGCTAGAGTCCATGGGATCACAAAGAGTTGGATGTGACTTAGCAACTAAAAACATCCATTTATCTACACTTCAATAAAAAGTACATTTTTCAATATGAAAATTAGATATTGAATATCTTCTAGTGGCTTGATATTGTCCTTAAACATAATAGCCAGAGTCCTCAGCCTTGTTCCAAAAACCTTGTGAGATTTTACCACCATTTGTTTCTCTGATTACTTGATACCACCCCTCTGCCCCTTGACCAATAGGAACCAGTAACTTCTTTATATTCCTTTGGCCCACCAAGGTCTGTTCTGGTTCTTTGGATCTGTTGGTCTCTCTTTCAAGAACCTCTTCCCTTTACCTCTGCCTGATCCTCGTCTTCCAGACATAAGCTCAAACCTGACTTTCTAAGGGTGGGCTTTTTCCAACCACCTTGTCTACAGGAGAGCCAGGGACTCTGCCCATTGTATCACTGCATTTCACCCTGTAATACTTTTCTTAAGTATGGAGTCCAATTCTTATACACCTTCCAAGAGAAGAAAGTCCTTCTTTCTGGCTTGCTCCTTTACTCCCCACACTTAGAAGTCTGTTTGCCACATAGGACATCCCGAAAATAGAATACTGGAAGAACAAATCTAGGCTCACAAGAAGGCACAATGATTTTGCCTTTAGAAACTTTCTGAACAAAAGGTAAAAATTTTAAGGCAAAAATACCTCATAAACATTTGTTATCAGGTGAACTTAGTTTTAAGATCATTGGTTTGAAATGAGTGTCAAGTCTGGGCAAAGCATGCTGAACTGTATAATGGGGAGAGTAATCTCTGTTTTTCTTGTTTCATGGGATTGTTGTAAGGTATGGAGAGATGAATGTGGGAGCTCTCTACAAACTCAAGGGCAAAGTACGTCAGTACTAGTCTGGCCTGGGATCTCCTGTCCTCACCAGGCTTTGGCAAGCTCATTCTCATCCTTATGGATACGCTGTCCATTGAAGGGTGTCAATAACCGGAGTGGTGGCTGTTACCACCTGGCCTTGAAGAGTTTTGCATCTGGCAGCAATCCAGAACATAACTCCTTTGCAAGGTAAAAAAAACAAAAGTACAAAACAAAATACAGAGAACACTTCTTATCAGTCATCTCTGTTATTTTTTCATAGCCACCTGTAACGAGACATTCAGAATGTTTAATGGATAAAATTCAGCTCACCTTTTGCTTCCAATAGGACTCTTGGTCCATGTACTACTACTACACTGTCACATGGGGGAGAAGTAAAGCTCAGCATATCTGGGAGACTATTTATAATACATATGTAATCTTTCTTCATACCAAATCAAATTTCACTTGAAGGCAAACCAAATGAAGTAAAAGCTTCTATGTCACACCTAAAAATGTTCATCAAAAGAGACAGTTCCAGCACAAAATTTGTGATTTATACTAGGGACCCAGTCTCTGTATGAATCTTAAAATTAAAAAAAAAAAAAAACTGATTACAATTTCTCCTTGCAACATCTTGGAGTTCCTCTGCAGGCACTAAGACCTCCACCCAGATAGAGGAAGGTAATTTCAGGCTGAGGACAAGTTCCCAGAGTACCGCCCTATTACCTCACCACTGACCAATCAGAAGAAAGTCTGCACTCAGCCACAGTTAACAAAGACTCTGACCACTCCCCAGAGAATTCTTGCCTCATGGTGGTGCAGAATCTTTAGAGTTGCTTTTCATACATTTAGTTCCTCCTCACGGGCTGTATATAACCCTGTGATGCATATCTCAGACTCGTTTTGCAGAAAGTAGGACCTTCATCCTGGTAGTGGAGGGTGGCTGCGCGCTGACCACAGACACGTAGAGTCAACCCGGTTGCAGTCAGAAGATGGATGACTAAGGTTCCAGAAACATTACCCTGTCATCTCGCCGGTAACCAGTGAGAAGAAAGGCCAAGAACCGCAACCCTCACCCCAAACGCTGCCTTTAAAAACCCTCCCCAGAAAACCGTCGGAGTTCAGATCTTTTGAGCATCAGCTACCTGTTCTCGCTTGACGCCCTGTGATAAACACTGTACTTTCCTTCACCACCACCTGCTGTCAACAGATTGACCTTCTGATGTTGATTTCTAACATAATTCCAATGATTAAGGGAACAGACTCTGCGTGATTTCAATACGTTTAGACCATGAAGTTTTTGCACCTTGTGTAATGTCCCTTGATAAGTTTCAGTATCTCCTGGTTTATAGTTTATGGAAAGTAGTTAAGTAGAAACTTCCATAGGCAAGTTTCTATGGAAACTTGAACAGAATTTGTATCATACTGTTGGGTCAAAATTGTATAAATCTTCACTTTGTCCAATTGGTTCACAGTGCTTTTCAGGTCTACCACATCCTTCCACTTATCTGAATATTCATTTTATTAATTTTTAAGAGTTTGATATTGAAACTCCAACTACAAACTTTATCTACTTAAAAAATAAGTGTAATAAATAATAAAATTATATATAACCAATTCTGTATTTTCCAAGTTGCCTGTAAAACACTTTCATAATTTAAAAAATAGACTGAGTTACTGTGAGTCAGACTAGCAGACTCAAGTTCAGCTAGTACTAACAAGAACTTAAGAATGGCATTTAATACAGAGCCTTAATTAAACTAGGAGAATGTAATCATTTAAAGAAGCATCCATGTGAATCCACCTCTAATCCTTCAGGTATCTCTCTTTAACTTGGAACACAGCTATCGCGGGAGGGATGCATGCACACAGCTACCAGGCAACAGCTTGCTTTTCTTAAAAGGTTATAGTAACACATCTTTCCATGTGTGTTGACAAGAAATTGTCCTTTGCTTTGAGGGAGATTTGAAAATAAAATTTCAAGTAAATGCTTAAAGAACTTCAAATGATTTGCAAAGCTAAATCTATTCAGTCAGTAGAAAAAAAAAATAAAGCTGTCTGCCCACTACCCCCAAAAATCTATTCAGAATATTAATACTTGCTTCTTGCAACATTTGGAGAAAACTGAAACAAACAGGGCTATGCCTTGAAGCATTTATAAAAATTAGTTATCAGTGTGTGATAGAAGGAGAAATGTGTATTTGACTTTTGTCCTGTCCTTCTCACCCTCAGCTCCTGAGACATTTCTAAAACCCTTGGAATTTCCCCAAGTGAAAGGAATAGCTTCTGTTATTCATTAAGAAGCTATTTTCAGTCACTCCTGAGTTTATGCTAATGAGGTTACTCTTGATGACCCCTACGGTGGCTTCAAGCAGATACATTATTTTGCCAACAAAGTCCATTTAGTCAAAGCTATCGTTTTTCTAGTAGTCATGTATGGATAGTCAGGAGAAAATGGCAACCCATTGCAGTATTCTTGCCTGGAAATCCCATGGACAGAGGAGCTTCATGGGTCCATGGGTTAAGGGTTGGACATGACTGAGCAAATAACACACACACACACATATATGGATGTGAGAGCTGGACCATAAAGAAGGCTGAGCACTAAAAAACTGTGTTGTTGGAGAAGACTCTTGAGAGTCCCTTAGACTGCAAAGAGATCCAACCAATCCATTCTGAAGGAGATCAGCCCTGGGTATTCATTGAAAGGACTGATGCTGAAGCTGAAGCTCTAATACTTTGACCACTTGATGCAAAGAACTGACTCATTGGGAAAGACCCTAATGCTGGGAAAGATTGAAGGTGGGAGGAGAAGGGGATGACTGAGGATGAGATGGTTGGATGGCATCACCAACTCGATGGATATGAGTTTGAGCAGGCTCCGAGAGTTGGTGATGGACAGGGAAGCCTGGCATGTGGTAGTCTATGGGGTTGCAAAGAGTTGGACATGACTGACCGACTGAACTGAACTGAGGACTTCAGGATGGCAGCTGATACCCAAGGGGCAGTAGTTCTATGATCATAGAATTGGAACTTACAGTCTTTCCTGCTGGAAGGGGAGAGGGGCTAGAGACTGAGTTAAATCAACACCCAAAGATGTATTCATCCATCCATGCTGATGTAATGAAACCTTCCCCAAATACCTAAGTGATGGGGTTCAGAAAGCTTCCTGGTTGAGGTTGGTGAACACTTAAAGATGCTGGAAGGAATGTCAGTTGAGAAAGACCATGGATGCTCTTTCATGTACACCCCCACCCCATTATTACCTAGATATGCACCTCTCTTCCATTTGGCTGTCTGAGTTTCATTCTTTGTAATAAACTGGTAAATGAATGAAGATAAAGTGATTCCTTGAGTTTTGTGAGCTGCTGTAGCAGTCCCTTGGACTGCAAGGAGATCCAACCAGTCCATCCTGAAGGAGATTAGCCCTGGGATTTCTTTGGAAGGAATGATGCTAAAGCTGAAACTCCAGTACTTTGGCCACCTCATGCAAAGAGTTGACTCATTGGAAAAGACTCTGATGCTGGGAGGGATTGGGGGCAGGAGGAAAAGGGGACGACAGAGGATGAGATGGCTGAATGGCATCATGGACTCGATGATCGTGAGTTTGAGTGAACTCTGGTGATGGACAGGGAGGCCTGGCATGCTGCGATTCATGGGGTCGCAAAGAGTTGGACAGGACTGAGTGACTGAACTGAACTGAACTGCAGCATATTACTGAATTCGAGGAGGGGGAGGTGGGAAGCCCGAGTTATAGGCAATTGGTCAGAATACAGATGATAATCTGGATTTTGTGAAACAACACTCAGTTGATTGACTGGCACTGAGTCCTTCACCTGTGGGGTCTGGTGGACTCCAGGAAGTTAGCTGTAAGAACTTTATTGTAGGAGACCCAGCTGGTGTCAAGAGTAGCAGAACTGTTGGCCTAAGGAAAACACCCCTCATCTGATGTCAGAAGCGTTGTGAGCAGCCACAGGTCAGACAGTAAAAGGAATAAAACCGCCCCTGCGTTTGCACTCTGTCCTCCAGGGTCATTGAAGCCACTAGACACGTGCACCCTGCCATTTATCCTTCATGTGTGACTAGAGTTTAGCTTCTTGTGAAACATACGGGAACACGGTCTTTAATCCCTATGACTTGTCCTAGATTCTCATCATGCTTACGTGGGAAAAATCAAGTTATTCTTATTAATAACACATGGGTTTTTAACCATGAGCTGCTCTAAAAGATGTCCCTCTTGGCCTGGGTTTTCCCCCATTCACTCGGGTGATTTTTTTTTTTTTAATGTGTAAAACACTGCACAAACAACGGCAGGAGCTGTGGTCATTTCTCTTTTCTCAAACAAGCACGCACCGCATCTCTCCCCATCTCCCCTGCAGAGACTGGTAGGAGGTGAATTTCACTTGTAAATCCACTTTTGCTGTGTTTAAGCTAATTTTAGGATTGGAAACTCTCAAACGGTGGCTGTGTGCCTAGTTTCTTTTTAGAAAATATGGGTCAGTAATGAAAGATGTAAACAAACTTCAATTCAAATCTATTTTGGGGAATTAGTTTGGAAGAGAATAAAACATACACTCAAAATAGATCACTTAAGTTTTCGTTTAGTTCTATTATTTCCTATTTGAGAACCTTTCACATTTGCCCAACACACTCCTATAAGCTAAGAGGAACAGGACTTGTGCCTGAGGGTAAAGATGATAGAAAAAAACCAGGAGCAAAGAAGGAGAGAGGGGAAGCCAGGAAGGAAGTAGACGGGAAAGGGGTGAATTAGAAGCTGACAGTGATAAAGAGGAAAAGGAAGTCAGAAAGCATTAAACCATCATATTTTTTTAAAAAAGTAATGTTCAAAACAAATCCAAGAGCAAGGTACTAGAATAAGCACCTGAAGTTAAAATGTGGCCACTGTTTTATAAGGAAGTAAGTTAAATACATGCACTGGAGAAGGAAATGGCAACCCACTCCAGTGTTCTTGCCTGGAGAATCCCAGGGACAGAGGAGCCTGGTGGGCTGCCATCTATAGGGTCGCACAGAATCGGACACCACTGAAGTGACTTAGCATGCATGCATGCCTGCCTGCAAGTTAAAAACTGATGTCAAATGAAATGACTTAGGTAGAAACTATCCTCTCATCCTCAGTTTTGAGATTTCAGGTTGATCAGGAGTGGGCACCATCACATTTACACACTCCCCTGACTTCACCTGAGAGTAATGTTCAGTGTTTCGTCAGTGGACCCTGGAGACAGAGACGGAAACTCAAAAAAGAAGTACATCTCTAGTTTTCTGATTTTGTATAACCTGTGCTGTGCTGCGCTTAGTCACTCAGTTATGTCCTACTCTTTGTGACCCCATGGACTGTAGCCCACCAGGCTCCTCTATCCAAGGGGTTTACCAGGCAAGAATACTGGAGTGGGTTGCCATGTTCTCCTCCAGGGGATCTTCCCAACCCAGGGACTGAACCCAGGTATCCCACATTGCAGGCAGATTCTTTTCGTATAACCTACTTGAGGACAAACAAGCTACCTTCCCTTTCAATAACAACAGCTCTTTAACCAAGAACCTCCACAGCTGCCTAACCTGTGATGTTTCCAAGATTTGCTGCCTTGAGGATGGAAGGAAGTGAAGCGAGGGAGGATAGCCTGTAGCCGAGAATCAAGTGTCTTTATCTACAAAGTCATTTATCCCTTACTTGGAACCCCCAAAAGGTGAATAAGAATGTCTTTGATCTAAAATTCTTTCTAATCTGACTCTTGGGACTCTCACTGTAATGTACACACACTTTAATATTTAGGAATAGAGAAGTGGGGGAAGGGTAGTAATATATGAATTGAGTGAAACAGTGAGTGAGTGGTCCACAGGGACTGCCAAGAAGTGCCTTTTTTCCCCTTTTTTGGTTTAAAGCAAACAGAGTCCTAACATGAAGATCTACGGCTACGTCCTGCCTCCAAATCTGCTGCTGCTGCTGCTGCTAAGTCGCTTCAGTTGTGTCCAACTCTGCAGCCCACCAGGCTCCCCTGTCCCTGGGATTCTCCAAGCAAGAAGACTGGAATGGGTTGCCATTTCCTTCTTCAGTGCATGAAAGTGAAAAGTGAAATGAAGTCACTCAGTCATGTCTGATTCTTAGCGACTCCATGGACTGCAGCCTACCAGGCTCTTCCATCCAAGGGATTTTCCAGGCAAGAGTACTGGAGTGGGTTGCCATTGTCTTCTCCAGCCTCCAAATCTAGGGTAAACCTAAACCGTCTTGAATGGTGTGACTGCAAGTTTCCTTCCTGCTCTGCTCAGATGAATAAGGTCCCTTAGCGAAACGACTCTCCTTGTCACAGGTCGAGGCCCTGCTCCTGTTAATCCCTGGGTCACAGCCATCCCATGTGGTTATTCAAACAACCACATGATGAGGACGTGTTCCCATCACATCCTCCTGCAGGAGCCAGGGGCACTCTGTCCTTTGATCCCACAATGTCTGCCTCCCACAGCCCCTGGTTGCCCACTCTGTTCTCCTGGTGGCCCTACCTGGTGGCCCGTGTCCTTCCACCCTGGCTGTGAGTGCTGGTGACTCACACACTGTGATCACCCCTTCTGTCCAGGGTCAGGTGTCCTGCATTCAGCCATCCTCCTAACCTCGATAGCAGGGGATCACCTTCCCCATTGGGGCAAAAGGTGGCATCACCTCCAGGGCGAGGATAAACCAAGTTCCGGGGAGTGGTCCTCTCAGCTTCCTCTGACCTTCACAGGACTGGTCTCCATCCACACTGAAAATCTGGGCTCCAGACACAGGAGCAGGGAGCACTGGTCTGCTCCCCACCACGCACTTGCAGGGAATGTGAGGCACTCTGCTGGCATGCAGTGATTTCATGCATCTCAAAAATGTGTGAAGGAGAAGGGCAGTGCTTTGTGGAGGAAGACCAAAGAGGAATTGCTAAGCTTTAACATTCCTGGCCCCGCAGCAACCCCTCCTTCCAAGCCTCTCCCACAGTTCCTCCCACCATCACCAAAAAAGCCACTTATCTTACATTCCCCAACCTGCTGGTGAGCAAAGGACATCAGAGCTCTGTTCCTCACTGTGTAAACTCCGAATATTGCTGGCTTTGCCTCTGCCCTCAGGGCATCTTAGGAAACGATGGATCCTTCAAGTCTCTGGACACAGGTTGATGTGTGCAAGTAGAGAACAACCTTGTCCACAGTTTTGTGTCGCAATGTTTCAGATAGCAGAATGTCAGAGCTCACAGGGGCACGCTCCAAAGCATGAGAGGGTTCCTGTACTTTCCAGATTTCTTATAAATAGAATCTATGGGTAACCGTCTACTTATAAATACTGTTAATAAAGAGGATGGGCAGAAACATATAATTTGGAGGACACCTTGTTATTTGTGACAATCTCTAGAGAGCTAGGGCTCCATGAATGACTATTCATGTTTACAAAGTCTCTGTCAATGTAATGAGGCAATGCTTGGTTGAATAAGCCCTCTTATTTAACGTAATTTTAGGCGACAGTGGAAACTTTCATCAGATCCCTTAAGACAGCACTAGGAAACAATATTTTATTTTTAAAGCAACTGCTTCCCACCCTGTGAGAAAAAAAATGTAGGAAGATTATAGAAATGAAATTATTGCAACTACTCTCTTTTGACAGAAGGACATAGGCATGGTTAAACTGAAAATGCCCTTCTTTCTCTGAGAGTGATGAAGACGATTCTATCCATTGCAAAATGCCCACCACCTATGTTCAGCCACCCTCATAACCTCAATGGGCAGGGAATCTCTTTCACCATCGGGGCTAAGAAGGCAGTTTCTAGCCTCCCTCTTAATGGACCCTGTGTAGCGATCATTGTATCCTCAGATCACAGTTCCGAATGAATTAACACAATTCCCACTATATCAAAACAATATTAACATGGAAGATTTGGGAAGCTCTGAACATTTGAACAGTAAGTGTAAACACTAAATATCAAGCAACCAATAAGTACAAAGTAAAAGAGAGAGACTTCAATGATGGCCCCTTGTTAAATTCTCAGAAAACTCCTTAAAATCCCACTTTATAGATTAGGAGGCTGAGGTTCAGTTTGAGGGTAAATATCTCATTAAGCCCAGCGAGCAAGTGAAAGCGTCAAGGTGAACTGCTAGTTTGCTGGCTCAAGGCACGAGGGTCTTTCCACCATGCTATGTGTCCATACTATAAACAGTAGGAAAAAGCTCTTCGCTCGCTTTCATATTCAGAAAATACTAGATTCTGATTTCATAAGGATGAGCTGAGAATCCAACAATACTTCATAGGATCTTGGGTCTGGAGAGAGCTAGATGACTTCAGATCTCATCTAAATCCCACCTACCTGCCCCTCTATATCATGCTGCTAAGCTGTTGCTCTGTCCACTTGATAAATCCTGGTGGTTCAAAACATCAATTTCTTGTGACAGGCCATCGAATCTTCAGCCCACTTGGCTGTAGAAAGTTCTTTCTTTAACTGAGCTGACATCCATCACCCCATGGCTTTTACCCATTAGTTCTGGTTCTACGCCCTGGAGACACAAAGATAAATTCCTAACCTTCTTCGACATTATTGTCCCTTTCTTGTTTATGGACTCCTAAATCGTCCTCCTGAGTCTTCTACCTCTAGACAGTTCTTCCAATTTCTTGGATAATATGGTATCTGATTTCTCTCGTTATTCTGGTCTCTTTCCTATTTCTACTTTCTGACTGTAACGTCAAAGTATAGAATTCAGCTAAAATGCTGGGAGATGATATGACATATTGTCTCAGGTCTGCTTCAGAATAACCTGTGCCTTGGGGTGGATGTGGGATCCCGGGCTGGTTCAGTGGCAATGGGTACATGTTTGATCCCTGGGTCTGGATGATCCCCTGGGAGAAAGAAATGGCAACTGGCTCCAGTATTCTTGGCTGGGAAACCCCGTGGGCAGAGGAGCTCAGGGGGCCACAGTCTATGGGGTCACAGAAGAGTCAGACAAGATTTAGCAACTAAACAGCAAGTGGTGGATGTGGGATAAGTGGGTAAGGAAATAGATACAACAAGATTTGCAAAATATGTGGATAAATTGTTTAACTGACTGCTTAATTCATGGTTTCATAATACTATTCTCTTTACTTTTGTCTAAGTTTAAAAGATTTTTAAATGGTATAGTGCTGGGGTCCTGCACCGGTGGATCCAGGGTAATTCAAAGCAGGGATGGCACGGCAAGGAAAAATTTATTTATTTAGAAATATAAGAGAGAGAGTGTAGTAGGAAAATTTAGTGGAGAAAAGATGCTAAATAACTTGGTTTACATGGAAAACCAATAAATTTCCAAGACAAGGAACTTGCACCATCTACGTTAGGCCACTGGCGTCCTCTTGAATAGTGGGGGGTGCCCTACCTTGGGCTCCCCCTTGCGTGGATCTTAGAAGCCAGGGCAAGTAAGTAGACATGGTGAGCTTCCATGCCCCAGATGGGAATTCAGCCAGAAAATAGAGTAAGAAAAAACATGGGGGAAACCAGTCCAGTGACTGGCCCCTCCTGTATTGTCCAGCAGGCTTTTTATACTTTTTGGTTGTACATACAGATCAATGGATAATATATAAAATTATGCAGCATCAGCAGTCCTGACTCTTATCGAGACCAGGCTTTCTCTCTGCATACCTAGTTGTATACACAAGTCTTAGGTAATTTACATCATCTTCTGGCCAGAAGGCCAATTAACATTTTACCGCCCTTTTCTGATAAGGGTTTTTCAACCAGAAGACTTATTTGTCTTAAAAGTGTTGTTCTTCCCAAAGTCTGGTGCCACTCTCAGAAAGCACTAAATAAAGTTACATTCTTACATAGCAAGGACACAGCAATTTATAACAATGAAAGAAGTACAGTGATTTATAACAAAGAGAAAAGTAACTCAAAATCTAGTGTCGCTAACATCAAAACTACTATGTTCTTTTTCCTATACCCCAATTACATTGATTAATATCCTCCAGGTGCCTAAAAGGTAAAGATTATGGAGGCCTGGCAGCAGTCATTGACTCAACAGTGAAACCCGTCACCAGTATAATTTTTAGCTCTTTAGAAAAGGCTCTGTATCTTTAAGAAGCTTTAAGCTTTGTGCCTCTTGCAGTTGGGGGGGCTGTAAACAATTCACAAGTTGTAAAAAGTCCAGGCAGACCAGTTAGGTTAGTTAGAAAGCCATCAAAGGGGTTTAAACTGAGATATTCTTTTTATATGCAGGAGACCGTTAACTGAAGCCCTGAGTTAACTTTTTCCAGAGAATGTCAGAAGAGTGGAAAGCACAGTACAATAAAGCAGGCAGACTCTGGTTTTGGGGGGTAGATGTTCAGGAAAACCCAGGGGGAACCCCTGAAGCCAGATCACGTCTTTGCGTTTTGTCGGGCTTCCTTCCTCATGACCTTTGCCTTGGGCGGGATTCCTCATGCTGGCTCCCAGCACCATAGCATCCAAAAATATGCATGATTCCTCATACATGATAGGATTTGTTGGGAAAAAGCTAAGGTTACACATTCTGTATCATAATACTGTACACTGATTACTGACAAACATGACTGCTTTTTTTTTTTTTTTTAAGAGCCATGTAAATTCTGTTGATTTGTGTTTCCTAAAGAATCTCTGGTATTTCCCATTCTTGGTTAACATGGTTGGTTCTTGTTTTTTTTTTTTTTTTTTTTTTTTTAATTGGTGGTGGGTTTAGCTTCAATTGTACAGCTTAATATTTGCCTTGAAAATATTATTTTGGAAGACTTCCTCTGTTAAACACCCACGGACCCTAAAACTGTCAATCAACTTATTCATTTGAGACTACACAGATATTTCTAGCACAGCCTTTAAATCCTAATCTGGGTCACTGATAAAAATACTGAGACAGACAGAAGTTGGAAACCTAGAGAAGGAACTTGCAAAACCTTTTCTGTGTGTGGAGGATGTACACAACAATTTCTCCTGGAAAGCTGATTCAATAAAAATGATAAGACCACCCATTCATTGAGGGAAACACAGAAAATGAGGTCATGGAACTTTCAGGGAAATAAATATAAAGCTTATTACTTGTCATTTTTGCATTAAAGTTCAGAATTTGTGTATAAGGTGATGGCATTGATCTGGAATTTAAAAAATTGTGATGCTGATGGAACTAAAAATGCCACCTTAGTAAATATTATTGTCCCTGAACAGCAAGAGTTGATGTAGAGAAAGGGCATACTGATGTTAGAAGTGAGGGAAAGAGATAATTGGATGTTAATAAGGAATTTATTTTCCTTCCACTGTGGCAAATTTCATTTACATCACACTTTATAAATAATCACCCTCAACACTTCAACAGATTGCTGCAATTTATCATAAAATTTTAAAATGCTACCTTGTATATAGATAATTAATCAGCATCAACCTTTGATTTGTAATTGCTTAATAATTTGAGGATAAATTATATTTATCTCTGTTTTAAACATACTAAATTATTTTTAAAGTAGGTATATTTCAATTTATTTTAGAAACAACAACAATTTCATGATAAATAAGCTAGTAAGGTATACACTGCATCTTATAATTATCTTCTGAGAAACTAAGCAAAAGCACATTTTTTTTTTCTCCCACTAGACTGTAAGATCAGATCTTTAGACTAAAGGAACTACCCAAATTGCATCCCTTGGACTCATCACAAAAAGTCAGATGTGGAGGGAATTGTACTGAGAAACAAACCATCAGGTGAAGAGTTGAGAACCTCACGTCTCAAATCTGTTACGCTGTGGAACCACCTAAAGTCCTCACTGGCAACAGACTACCCAGAACAGAATCCCTGTCCCCACGGAGAGACACCATGTTGGCAGTTGGAGGAAAGGGGCTAGCCAGCTAGATGACATATAAGGGAAAGTTTAATACTAGCTCCAGTAGGCATGAAAGCAATACAAATAAATATTAATGCTAATAACAACCTACTCTGTTGCAGGTTGGAGAAGGCACTGGCGACCCACTCCAGTACTCTTGCCTGGAAAATCCCATGGATGGAGGAGCCTGGTGGGCTGCAGTCTGAAGAATCAGACATGACTGAGTGACTTCACTTTCACTTTTCACTTTCATGCATTGGAGAAGGAAATGGGAACCCATTCCAGTGTTCTTGCCTGGAGAATCCCAGGGACAGGAGCCTGGTGGGCTGCAGTCTACAGGGTCACACAAAGTCGAACACGACTGAAGGGACTTAGCACCAGCAGCTGTTGCAGGTGGGACTCTTAACTGAGTCAGTAACAAGACACTAGAGAAAGCTGTGGAGTTCATAGAGGAACACAGGGACCTCTTTTTAAGCTTTTTGTTTTGTATTGGAGTATAGCTGGTTAACAGTTTTCAGACAGTTTCAGTTGAACAGTGAGGGGACTCAGTCATACATACACATACATTCATTGTCCCCCAGTCTCCCCTCCCATTCAGGCCACCACATAACACTGAGCGGAATTCTACATCACAAGAACTGTTTTTGTTAATTAGCTATACAGTTTTGAGCAAACTGTCTAACCTAAGTTAGCTTGTTCACCTAGAAATATGGGAAGAAAATGCCTTAGTTACCAAAATCAGTGATACAGAGTTCAAAGGAGATAATATCCATGAAAATACCTTTATATTTCCACTAAAAAAGAAAGCAAATATGCTACATATAATTATTCATCTAATAGCAAAAGAAGCATAAAATATAAAATATAAGATGTTGTATGATCAAACATGATCTTCTATAAATGTGTATAGAATTTCTCAACATGTATTTTCTACTTCTTTTATATACACAGCATTAAAAAATAATAAATCTACACCAGTATAAAGTAAGGGGTAGTTCTAAGGGTCTGTTCTGGCTCAGGGATTCAATGCTATTAAATTAAATTCCTCATGACAATGAACTCCACTCCCCTTTGAATAACTGTACAGAAAGCAGTCTGTTTAGCAGAAATGATACCACGATCCCTAGAAGGACCTGCTTGCAACAGTGGCCTTCAGCTGGTATCTGGGAGGCTGGATTTCAGAAGGGTTTCTCTCCTTCTCTAAGAATGGTTGACTGGGCCTAAACTGTTTCTATAATGAGATGGTTTATGTTGAAACACGCTTTCCTTCAAGGACTCAGGAGGGTTAGTAGGTCCCAGGCAGAGGGTGCCTACGTGGCCATCCCTCATGACTCTGATGCATTGAGTCCAGTGAAATTCCCTGGTGGACAGCGCTTCACAGGTGTTACTGTCACAAATGTTTCTGGAATGAAGCGCATCCTGTGTGGCTCCCCTGGAAGAGGACTGTTGTAGCTCATCCCTAGTTTACCTTGGACTTTGCTCTTGGGTCTTTCCCTTTCTTGGACTTGGCTGTGTATCCTTCACCATAAGAAACCACAGCTGTGAACGTGATGGCCTGTGGAGTCCCTTGAATTCCCCTGCAGAACCATGGAAGCTGGGGACTCTACACCCAAACACAATAACTTTAGTGAAGTCGCAGAAGTACATTCCCAGACAATGAGCAGTAAGACTTCAAAAGTCAACCTGGAAAAGTAAAGACCATGGTTTGAAACTCTGGCCAGAGGAGAAAGTGTAGGAGGACAGGAGCAAGTCCTGGCTGGTCAGACAGGCAACCTTCGCTCTGAAACACCTCCTCGGGTCAGCCTGAGTTCTCCTGGCTTGGCCCTCAGTGAACCACAGGAGACCATCAACCAGGACTCACTGTAGTCTGATACAGAGGAGATTTCTCCAAAACAAGGGGATGCAGCTATGCTTTATCTCCAATTTCTACTGAGGAAGAAAATACTAGGAATTATAGAGCTGTTTTTAAAAATAAAGATATAGTTACATGTGGGTGTTGTCTGTATTTACATAATTTAAAGAATCTCTTTGTTAACCTGATTCCTTACTGACAATATTAGTTAACATGGATTGAGAGCTTCTGGCAAAGTGAAAGCCACTTTGTAAGCCTTATGTCATCTTCACAATAACCCTAGGAGGCAGGTGCCCTTATCCCCATTTTATAGATGAGAATATCAAATATATTACTATTTCTGCATAAATATGGATTATCCTCACAATTTAATCTCTGATATTTAATGATCTTTGAATCTATCTTTATCATGTAGATCTAGTAAAACTAACAAAATTAAAAAGCCACAGATAATTACGATACTTTGATAATGGCCTATTTACTTCTCTTAGAATAAAATTTTCATTTCCCCTCTAGAGAATTCTGCTCTATTGGAATTAAAATACCTCATTTAAACACCTAATTTAATCCAACCCACAGCTCCTAGTCAAACGCTTTCCCAATGGTCTCAACTGGGGATGAATTTGCACCCCCTCAAGGGACATTTGGCAATGGCTGGAGTTGTTTTTGGTTATTAAACTGGGCAGGGGCAGGGGCTGATGCTGGCGTAAGTAGGTGGAAGTCAGGGATAGTCTTAAGCATCACAGAATGAATGCCTAGGACAGTCTCAAAATGCAGAGTTATCCACCCAAAATATCTACTGCAGCAGAGTTGAAGAACCCTAGTTCATAGGAAAAGTAAACCCCATACCCACGTTATTTATTGTTTTTTTTTTAAACTGATGCATTGATTGACAAGGATATGGGGAGATATTGAGAAATACTGAATTCTTACAACTATTCTCAACAGTAAGGTAAATAGAGCCAAGAAATCTGATTAAAAGAGATCAAGAAATTCTGCTGTCCCTGAGGGGGGTGAAGATAGCTGTTTGACATTTTTCAGGTCACCTAACTTCTCAGAATACTGGAGTCTCTTAAGAAAAGTGAGTGACGGCTCATGTCTCGTTTTTTTGTCCCCACTCAACCACAAGAGCCTTATCAGAATTCAGTTCAAACAAGGTTCATTTTCTGGAGCAAATAGATTAAAGTCAAACACACTTTAAAGAAATAATGAATACAAATAAAATAATGAAGACCCAACCAATCGAGGAAAGTCAAATTCTTACCACTATTCTCAACAGTAAGGTAAATAGAGCCAAGAAATCTGATTAAAAGAGATCAAGAAATTCTGCTGTCCCTGAGGGGGGTGAAGATAGCTGTTTGACATTTTTCAGGTCACCTAACTTCTCAGAATACTGGAGTCTCTTAAGAAAAGTGAGTGACGGCTCATGTCTCGTTTTTTTGTCCCCACTCAACCACAAGAGCCTTATCAGAATTCAGTTCAAACAAGGTTCATTTTCTGGAGCAAATAGATTAAAGTCAAACACACTTTAAAGAAATAATGAATACAAATAAAATAATGAAGACCCAACCAATCGAGGAAAGTCCATAAAAAAATGAAGCAAAGAGAACATTCAGGTTGGAACAAGAGGCCAGAATAAACAGCCCGGCCCGTGGAACACTGAATCATGAATTTGTTCCTGGAGTTTTCAGTAAGTCAAGTGAAGGGGACCCAAGATACCCTAAAGGCAGTGACTAGAAATGGAGTATCTGCAAGTTCCCACAACTTTCAATCAAAAGGCCACATATGTACAAAATGTCACACTCTCCTTCCTTGTGAAATGGACTTAAAATCTACACTACACATTTATCTATAGTTAAACCCACTTAATTAATTGACTAGTATTTCTAGAACTAGTGTAATCTCAAGCACCATGGGTATACTGAGGCATTACCTGCTTTCTGGCAGTCATAACATGACCAGACAGACAGACAAACTCCCAACTGGGCTCCCTGCCATTCCACTGGAACGGTCTTTCTGAAATACATATTCTACTCTGTCACACATATGCATTCCCACTGCACAACATAAAACTCGAATTCCTAATGATAGGCAGAATAAAGACGTACATGTCCTAATCTTTGGAACCTGAAAATAGATTACATAGCAAAGGAGGCAGGGTTAGGCTGCAGACAGTTAGGTTGCTAATCAGTTGACCCTGAAATGGGGAGATTATGTCGATTATCTAGTGAGCCTGATATTATCACAACAGTCCTTATAACTGAAAGAAGGATGCCGGAGCACTGGAGACAGGAAAAGAGATATAATGGAGAAAGTGGAGGCCAGAGTGATAAAATTACTGCTTTTAAAGATGAAGACAGCCAGGAGCCATGGAAGGCAGGGATCCTTTAGAAGCTAGAAATGGAAAGGAAAGAGACTGTCTCCTAACAGCCTCCAGAAGGAACACAGCCATGTCAAGACCTTGGTTTTACCTATTTTGAACTTCTGACATCCAGGAAGGGTAAGATGAAAAATTTATGCTGTTTTAAGCCACAAAACTTATGACAACTTGATGTTAAACAGGGAAAGCAATAGAAAATGCGTGCATTCCTGTTTTAGTTTTCCATTGCTTTCTAACAAGCCATCATACACTTGGAGGCTTAAAGCAACACCCACTCAACAGTTCATGGTTCTGGAGGGTTAGAAGTCCAGATGTGGCTTAGCTCTGCTTATGATCGCACCAGCCTGTAGTGGAAGTGTCAGCTGGCACCAAGATCCTGTCTGAGGCCCAGGATCCTCTTCCAAATTCAATGACTGTGGCAAAGTTCAGTTCCTATGGTTGTAGGACTGAGACTCTCTGCTCCTAGGAGCTGCTTATCAACCTTCGCCGAATGGCTCTCTCCGTGACGTGGAAGTTTGCTTCTTCAAGGTCAACAGCAGAGCATCTGGCACTACTTTGGAATCCCTCTTAAGGGCTCACATGGTTAACTCAAGTCCACTAGGATAATATCTCTTTTTGATTAACTTATACTCCACTCCTCAGTGTTAGTTACATATGCAAAATCCCTTTACCACACGGGCAACCTGGTCATGGAAGTGTGTTAATTGCTCAGTCATGTCTGACTCTGCGGGCCCGTCTGACTCTTTGCAGTCCCATGGACTGTAGCCCACCAGCCTCCTCTGTCCATGTCCATGGAATCTTCAAGGCAAGAATATTGGAGTGGGTTGCCATTTCCTACTCCAGAGAACAACGCAAGGATCAAACCTAGGTCTCCTCCATTGCAGGCAGATTCTTTACCATCTGAGCTACCAAGGAGTTCATGAAAGGGAATCCTGAGATAGTAACAATGCTCCACTGTCCACCAGGGGGCAGCATGATGGGTGGTTGTGGTTGTTCAATCACCCAGTTGGATCCAACTCTTTGTGACCTCGTGAACTACATCATGCCAGGCCTCCCTGGTCCTCACCATCTCCCGAAGTTTGCCAGAGTTCACGTCCATTGCCTCAAGGATGTCATCCAGTCCTCCTCTTCAAGAATCACTGTCCTGCCATGGTGGAGGGCTTCTGAAACTCAGAGAAGCTATGAGCCACGCCGTGTAGGGCCACCCAAGATGGATGAGACATAGTGCAGAGTTCTGAGAAAATGTGAGCCACTGGCGGAGGGAATGGCAAACCACCCAGTGTATTTGCTGTGAGAACCTCATGAACTGTACAAAAGGACAAAAAAGAGAGCTGGGAGCCACCTGAAATTTTCTCAAGCATACTCCTTCACTGGGAAAACTGGATACATTGCCGGTTTACCCTTGCCAACTTATCTTTAACCAAATTCTCCAACACAGGCAAATTAGTAAGTTGTGACTGTCCTGAACACGCTCATTGTTACATAGAACATGTATAACCTTAGGTATACCCCTCTCTCTCCAGTGACAGCCCCCAAGTGGTTCCCCCAGCTCCTTACTGTCTCAAAGAGTGCCCAAACTTCAACTCACTTTCATGGCCAAAGTGTCTAACACAGACGTAGGTGCCTGGAATTAACTATTATGCATCTTAATGTAAACAACCTATAGTTTTATTAAAAACATGTATATGATGATTTTTGTATCAAAAGCGTTTTCCTGATCGAATACTCCAATTCCACATGAAAGCACACTCTAATGACACTCACTATAAACCAGGAGCTAATATAGAATTCTGAAAGAAGCTGATCATGACAAGAAGAAAGCCAAAGACCTTCATTTTCATAAAGCAAACTCAGACCTAGGTTTGCCTGCTTGGAAAGTATCAACGTAGACACATACGGAATGAATTATGCAGAGAAAGCGGCCCCATGGGAGTTAGCAATGAACGCTCAAGTCAATGACTTCCATTCCTTTTTTTATGAAGGATCGGATTGGTTCAAATTAGACACAATTTATCAATTCTTACTAACAACTGCTAGCGATGGGATGGTTTTCCTTTAGTTTCTAACTCAAGAACTCTTT
Organism: Madoqua kirkii; assembly: GCA_006408675.1. NCBI lineage: Eukaryota > Metazoa > Chordata > Mammalia > Artiodactyla > Bovidae > Madoqua > Madoqua kirkii. Next base: position 1,005 of record SJYC01021984.1, on the reverse strand, counting down.
CTTAGGGTCTCATTTTGAGAAAATCACACACGGAACAGACTCCTCATCACGGGCTAGTGTGAACCTAGGGAGCTTTTATGTGAAAGGAAGAACAGCCTCCTTCCTTGTTCTTGCAGTTTTCAGCTTGAAGCAGCCCACCGCTGTGGAACGGATATGCTTTAATAACTAGATCTCCTTGTGCCAGTGCAGCGCACATTGCTTCAATTATAGTCCTGCTCCAGCGCTGGGGGAGGGAGGGGTCACTCCTCACAGCCTAATCTCAGGAAGGGGAAGAGGGCTCCCCCCTTGGCCAACTAGATAGTCTTGTCATTCTGGGGCAGCCCGCCCAGCAGGACAGCTCACATTCTCTAATAATTCTAGTCTAATAATAACACCAAAGGAGAGGAAGGCAGGAAGAAACATCTACAGTTCTGTGCTAAATTCCTCATGCCCCCAACACTTCCCAAACCCCCTCCTTTTAATTAGAAGCACTTATACCTCATCACAAGCCTCCTTAGCCTTCCATCCACTGTCGAAGAAGCCTCCTACTCTAGTAAGAATTTTGAGCATGTCATGTTTCCAAACTGCTATAAAGGCTTGACAGTAAGTATTTTAGGCTTTGTGGGCCAAGAGGCAAAATTTCCTATATTACGCAGGTACTTATGTAGCAAGGGGGAAAAACAAGTCTACAGCTTTAAAAATCGATGCAATTCAAACTGCAGCAACAATAACTGAGTAAATTTTAAAGGTATCAGTTCAGTTCAGTCACTCAGTCGTGTCCGACTCTTCGCGACCCCATGAATCGCAGCATGCCAGGCTTCTCTATCCATCACCAACTCCCAGAGTTCACTCAAACTCATGTGCATTGAGTAGGTGGTGCCATCCAGCCATCTCATCCTCTGTCGTCCCCTTCTCCTCCTGCCCCCAATCCCTACCAGCATCAGAGTCTTTTCCAATGAGCCAACTCTTCGCATCAGGTGGCCAAAGTACTGGAGTTTCAGCTTTAGCATCATTCCTTCCAAAGAA
>SJYC01021983.1:0-29226 GCA_006408675.1 Madoqua kirkii | reverse complement strand
ACAGAGAAAAAGCAAATAATATGCTATGTTCTTTAATAAAAGTATGTGTGGTGTCTTGAGAGCTGAGATGAAAGGAGGACTAAATTAAATCAGCTGGGGGTGGGGGAGCTGGAGGTTGGAGGGGGAGGGCAGGGAATTTGGGGAGGGGCAGGAGGGTTCAGAGCTCAGAAGAACACCGAACTGAGTGTGGATGGGTGAGAGTTGATTTTTCCTCAAGAAAACCATGACTGAGAGGGAACTCCAGACAGTGGAAACAGTATGTGCAGATGCTGAAATCCCTGAGGAGACACTGCTGTGGGGAAATCGCAGATATAACCCAATGTGCACAGCCAGCATGTAGATTGTGGATCCCGAAAGATCTTGTGTGTCATTGAGTGGTAAAAGCCTTGGCTCTGGAGTCAGCACTGAGCTCACACCTGACTCAGCAGCGAGGTAGCTGTATGCTCCTGGGCAAGTGACTGTCTCAGGGTTTTCGTTTCATTCTTTAGAAAATGGGGACTATAATGTCCACATCACAGATGGCCCGTGCTAACCCCAAAGTGTGGTTTCCCTCCCCTCACTTTTTTTCCCTGGTTGTGGGGGGGCCAGGTGGCCCCTGATGAAGGGCTAGGCTGGGGGCAGGCCTTCCCCCAGGGTCAGGCTGGGTCCAAGACTTGAGGTGCAGTGAGGGGGCCAGGGAAGCAGAAAAGCATTTGGATTGACCTTTACCTTGGCCGACACACATGGCCACTCCCAGCCAGGACATCTCAGAGCTCCCCTTGCTTATTTACTCTGGTGATATTCAGAGAACCCATGTGAGAAGCTGGGCTTCCCAGGTGGCGCTAGTGCTAAAGAACCCAGCTGCTAATGCAGGTGACATAAGAGACATGAGTTTGACCCCTGGGTGGGGAAGATCCCCTGGAGAGGGAAATGGCAATCCACGCCAATATTCTTGCCTGGAGAATTCCATGGACAGAGGAGCCTGGCGTGCTATAGTCTATGGGATCACAGAGAGTCAGACATGACTGAAGCGCCTTAGCACACAGAGGGGAAGTTGCCAGCTCTTTAAGGCAATCCTACATTTTGAGGGGCACAGACTTCTGGAAATTCCCCCAGACACATGCGCACTCACACTAAAGCCTGTAGACAATTTCAGAGCCCTTGTGGACCCCTCTGAGGCCCATCCCTGGCCCCCAGGTGGCCTCTGATGACTTCACAAGCAGGTGAAGAGCCACTCCCTGGGGGAGGCAGGCCTGTTTCCCAGACGGCGCCACACCTTGCTTGCCTGGGTAGCAAGCGCCCATCCAGTCTCGCATTTCCCTAGGCAGAGAGCACCCGTTTTTCCAGCAGAATCTCATGCTGCTGCCTCTTCACTCCTTTATGCAGTTTTCTGAGTGGCGGCAGCACACATTAGGTCACTGGAAGTGATTTTATTTGTGCGCAGCAAGTGGTGACAGGCAGCCACTGAGCATCCGCAGCCCCACGCGGGCGTCTGCAGCCATCGATCCACGGCAGCTCCAGGACCTGAGCTCGCCTCGTGGGCTCAGGCGCTGCGCTGGAAGGAGTTTTAATTAGAACACTAAAGTGCATTTGTCTTCTAAAGCACATCAGGGATAAAATATTAAAAGGGAAAATACTCTTTTCCAAGAGAATGAGTTTTTCTGCCAGTGTATTTTATTGGAACAATAATCTTGATGAAATCAAAGGAACCCCCAAGTTCCTGCCAGGGGAAGCTGATGAAAGGAGAGGCGTTTTGTCATTACAGCTACCCTTTGTTTAGCACTGAGTTTATGCCAGTCACACTCTACAGTTATTGGTTTACTTAACCCTCCTGACAACCCTGGGCTTCCCAGGTGGCTCAGTGGTGAAGAAGACATCTGACAAGGCAGGAGACCCAGGTTTGATCCCTGAGTCAGACAGACTCCCTGGAGGAGGATATGGCAACCCACTCCAGTATTCTTGCCTGCCATGGACAGAGAAGCCTGGCAGGCTACAGTCCATAGGGTCGTAAAGAGTTGGATGTGATTGAGCGTGCATACACTGTCTGATGACCCTAAGGTCATCTTAAGGATCCATGTTACACCTGGGGAAGATGAGATTCAGAGAGATGTGTTCAAGGGCACACAGCCAGGAAGTGGCAGTGGTGGACTCTGTGGGAGAGGGACAGGGTGGAATGATTTGGGAGAATGGCATTGAAACATGTATAATATCATATATGAAACAAATCACCAGCCCAGGTTCCATGCATGATACAGGATGCTTGGGGCTGGTGCACTGGGAGACTCAGAAGGATGTACAGGGAGGGAGGTGGGAGGGGGGTTCAGGATGGGGAACACGTGTATACCCGTGGTGAATTCATGTTGATGTATGGCAAAACCAATATAATATTGTAAAGTAATTAGCCTCCAATTGAAATAAATAAATTTATATTAAAAAAAATAAACCAGAGCTGCCTGATTGTAAAGCATATCAGCTTTTCCTTTTTAACCATTGAAAAATGTAATCCTGTTCCCTCAAGGTAACAAATGTACACAGTCTAAAAGATCAAATGTCAACCAGGTTCGTAACAAAAATATCCCTCTTTTGCTGGGTGCCTCACGCCAGTCCCTCTCCAGGTGGCATCCACTGCAGGGGCCAGGGTTCCTCAGAAAGACAGAACAGATAGAACGTGTCTATACAGAGGAAGAGATTCGTTTTTAGGAATTTGCTCGTGACGTTATGGAGGCCGGCAATTCCAAAATCTGCGGGGTAGGTGGGTGTACTGGAGACCCAGGGAAGAGCAAGTGATGCAGTTCAAGTGTGAAGGCTGTCTGTTGGCAGAATTCCTTGTTAGGAGGAGTCAAGTCTTTGTTCTAGGAAGACCAGCTGATTGGATGAGGCCCACCTGCATTGTGGAAGGTAGCCTGCTTTACTCAAAGTCCACTTATTTAAATGTTGATCTTATCCAAAAACACCCTCATAGAAATAATCTTTGACTAAATATCTGGGCACGAAGGCCAGTCAAGTTGACACATAACAGTAACTATCACAACCACTTTCAACTCTGTTAGGTGTTTAATCTGGTGCTCACTTCCATATTTCTTAAAAACATACTTTCTTGGTTATTCCTTTTTTTCTTCCTGCCTAAAATATTGCCTTTGGTTTTTTAACCAATAGATTTACCTGTAGATTTAGTTCTCTCATGCTCTTCCTAGAAGTCCTGTCCTTGCATCAACCTCTCGACACTGTTAACCAAGGCTTTACAGCGTACACTCTTTCTTTTCTTAATATTATTTATTTGGCTGCATCTAGTCTTAGTTGCGGCATTCGAGGTCTTTGTTGTGGCGTGCAGGCTCAGTGGTTGTAGCACAAGGGCTCAGGTGCTTCTTGTCATATGGAATCTTAGTTCCTGGACCAGGGATTGAACCCACGTTCCCTGCATTGGAAGGTGGCTTCTTAACCAGTGGACCATCAGGGAGTCCCAAAGTTTACATTCTCATGATTATTAGTCACAGCTGAAACAGATGGGCAATCCATTACAGTTTCTTTCCTGTCTATCTTTTTGCTCCCTTGTTGGTGTTAAAAATTCACCTCCTGTTTAGTTTACTTGGTTGACTGCTTAGTATCCATCACTGATTAATCCTTGCACTGTCAGAACCGAGGATCCTCTCAGGATAGAAAGACCGAAGATTCTCTCCCTTCCTCAAAACCCATCCCCCAGCCCTTGTCCTTTTCTTCCTTCCTCCCCACTGACAGTCCTGCGCTGCTCATCTCTGGATTGGTTTTTCTCTAGTCCACTCAGCTTCAGTCCTGAAAATTCTCAGCACCACATCCTGGGAATTCCCTCCTTTCTGTGTGTTCATTTCCTACTCCTGGAATATGAGAATATTTTTCTTCTTTCTTGATTTTTCTCTTATTTTGGTGGAGCTCATTTCTAGTAATTTCCTGAGAGAAAGTATGTGGAAGCCTATTTTTTTCAGGCCTTACATGTCTGAAAATGTCTTTCTTCTGCCCTCCTGCTTTACTGATAACCTGGATAACTTGGATTCTATATTGAAAATAATTTTTGTTCAGAATTTTAAAATCTGTATTCTAATGTCTTCTAGTTCCCAGTGTTGCTATTAAAGAAATCATTGTCATCCTGATTCCTGACCAGCTTTGGAAATTTATATGTGATGTCTTTTCCAATTTCCCCTTTCTAGAAGACTTTTGGTATATTTTCTTGGTGCACTGAAATCCCATGATCATGAACTTGGGTGTGGGCTGTTTTTCATTCATTATGCACTTGAGGGGCCCTTTCAGACTGGAGGCCTATCTTCTTCTGTCCCGTGAAATTTTCATGCACTGGTTCTTTGGTAATTTCTTCCCCTTTATCTTTACTTTTTCTTTCTGGTAAGTCTATTATTCAAAAATTGATCCTCTGATTGATTCTCTCATTTTCTTATCTTTCACTTTCCATTTATTTATTTTTTTGATTCTAACTTTCCAGAAAACTTCGTCACTTTTATCTTTCAAAACTCCTATTATATTTAAATTTTATATATATATTTGACTTCCAAGAGCTCTTTATTATTTTCTGAATATTAATTTCAAAATCTCTTATTCTCAAATTCAGGGGTGCAATTATCTTTCCTTACTCTGAGGGTAATATTTATAGATTTTAGAATTTCTTCTGTTCTCTTTACTGTCTCTTCTCCTCTAAGTTTCTTTTATCTACTGATTTGTTTTGATCTCTTTTACATTATAGGTATTCCCCAAATGTCAGGTCATCCTTGACTGTCCATTTTTAAAATACCAGTGTTTTAAGGCACTACAATACAACACTCCGTACACATACCAGGGGTTTATTGTCTGATGGGTTTTGCCGTGCAGGGGTGGTCAGATGGGGTTAGGCTGTTTTGTTGGAGGTCTCCCAAAGTCATCACTGGCAGGCATTTTATCTTGTGTTGGTCAGTGTCCTGGAGAGGAATATAAGCCTGCTTCTGGCATTCTGGAACGAGCAGGGTAAGTGGGCTGGGGTTTACAGTATGCTGGCTTTCATACAATCCCCGATTTCAGTAGAGAGGTTGAAAGCCGTCATCAGTTGGACCCAGTATTCCTAAGTTTGGAGACTGTCTGGTTTAACTTTACATCCCTAGCCTTTGTTGGGGTGGGTTAGGACTAATTGTCTACTTGGGCAAGGCGAAGGGAGAGGATGGATAGGTCTAATTGCTTCTTTCAGTCTCATAACCACTGGCCCTTTTTCCAGCCCCACTGGAACCGAGAAGCCTTCAGAGCCTGAGCCTTTCTAGGGATCTGCAGTCCGGTTAGTCTCGCTGCTTCTTAACTTCCTCTCTCTCTCTCCTGGCTTTGTTCCTGGTTACCTCTGGTCCATCTGCTCCTCAGTTTTGGAAATTTGATAGACATTTATTATCTGGTGAATTTCCTCCCCTATAGAGCTGAGCCTTTCTAGTGATCTGCAGTCCGGTTAGTCTCGCTGCTTCTTAACTTCCTCTCTCTCTCTCCTGGCTTTGTTCCTGGTTACCTCTGGTCCATCTGCTCCTCAGTTTTGGAAATTTGATAGACATTTATTATCTGGTGAATTTCCTCCCCTATTATCTTAGTTTTTGTAGGTTTTTTAAAAAAAATACTATCTTCTTAGTGGACTTTTGGTGGGAAACGGAGATGAAGGTATGCATTCTACTTGTTATGCTTAACCAGGAGTTCTCCAAAGCAGCCACTCTTCATTTTTGGTTTAGAAGAGGCCGAGGCGGGGGGCGCTGGAGGGTGGTGGTGGTTGAGCATGGAATGCTTCCTAGTTGTAGAGCCTGAGCTCATCCTGTCTCCAGGCTAGCCAACACTGCTCTGTTTCACAGTACACATGAAACACAGTATACATGAGACTGGCTGTATTAACTAGTCTTTTAGCAATGTTCTTTCTAGCTTGCTTTCAGGAGAGGTTCAAGAAGTCAGATTTTAAGCACCAGGTGGAGCATCCTTAATAGAACAGGAGTCATTTGGCCAAGCTGGCTGCAAAGTGAATCCCTTTCCCCATTATTCTCTTTCCAGTGGCTTGGCTCACTGAACATGTAAACAGCTAAAGTGGCTGGTCCACAGTGAATGGGCAGCAGTCGGCCCTCTAGGACTTCTTGGCAGGTCTCAGAACTAGCATGCTGCATTGGTTGCAGGGGGAATTCCATGTTTTAGCTTGGCCGAGTACAGCTTTATCCCTGAGAGTGTAAAATCATCTTGCATGCTTGTCTAAATACCACTCTCTCTTTCCACTTGTTGTTTGACAAGCCTCCCATCTTTTAAGGTCCAGATGAATTGTCATCTTCTACAGCACACTTCTTCTGGCCCTTCCCCCCATGTCTGCAGGATGCTTTTTATAGAGCACTAGGATAAGCTTATGCTTCCCTGGGGGCTCAGAGGTTAAAGCATCTGCCTCCAATGTGGGAGACCTGGGTTCGATCCCTGGGTCAGGAAGATCCCCTGGAGAAGGAAATGGCAACCCACTCCAGTACTCTTGCCTGGAGAATCCCATGGACGTAGGAGCCTGATGGGCTATAGTCCATGGGGTTGCAAGGAGTCAGACACGACTGAGTGACTTCACCACCACCAGGATAAGCTTTTCTATGAGATTCATTCATTTGTTCATTGGTTGCTCTCTCTTGTTGGACAGTGAGCTCATCAAGGCCACACACTACATCTTTCCTTTTCTCCCATGCTTATCAGGGCATCTGACTCGTACACCATGACTCTCGATGTGTATTTGTTGACTGAATGAAGGCTTCTCTAGCTATAGAGTCTGTGTGTCCTTTTGCCAGGAATGGTGAGGTGCTTCTGTTGACTTACCTTTTGGCTCTACACTGTAACTTCAAATGGCAACTCAAGGTTTTCCATGGCAACATCCCCTCCTTCAACAACTGTCTCTCACCCCGCCCTGGCTGGAGAAGGGGTTTGGGTATGAGTCAAGAACAAAAGTAGAATACCAAGATGCCATTAGCCTCTGCATTGAGGGTACACTTGCAAGGAAGGATAGGAGACAGGGGTCCACACATTTTGTTCTCTCCTCAGATCCTCCTTCTTCGGAACGTGGCCTGCTTCCCTGATGCTGGTGTGATGACATGGTCTTGGGTCTCCCTAGCTTTCCTTGTTCTGATCCTTCTTGTGCTTAGCAGTGGTGGACTATGATCTGCAAACATACTGTGTCCAAATGCGGTCATCAGTCCTATGTATCTACTTCAGCTGGAAAATTCCTTTATTTAATAAGACTTCAGGTACTAGAAAATGGATGATTTCCCTACTTCAGCTTTTGGGTTTACCTCTAATGAGGTATGCCTGTGTACTGCATCATAGTTGACTCTTAGCTGTTGTTATGTTGGAAGAGGCTGTCTTTTGAAGGGGACTCTGTAGTATGTTGGAAAAGGAAATGGCAACCCGCTCCAGTACGCTTGCCTGGGAAATCCCATGGACGGAGGAGCCTGGCAGGCTGCAGTCCATGGGGTTGCTGAGGATTGGACATGACTGAGTGACTTCACTTTCACTTTTCACTTTCATCCATTGGAGAAGGAAATGGCAACCCACTCCAGTGTTCTTGCCTGGAGAATCCCAGGGACAGGGGAGCTTGGTGGGCCGCTGTCTATGGGGTCACACAGAGTTGGACACGACTGAAGTGACTTAGCAGCAGCAGCAGCAGCAGCAGCTCTCATTGGAAAGGAATAATTCTGATAGGGATTAAGAATGTCTCTAAAAATGAGATCAACCTCCTTTACCTGGAACATTTTTTTTTTAATGTCTAGAGACTGTTTGTTTTTTTTTTTCTTCATTGCAAAGGCATGAGAATCTTAATTTATTGACTGGGGATTGAACCCACATCCCCTGCAGTAGAATTGTGGAGTTGTAATTAGTTGATCAAAGCTGTATATTGTCACCCTGCTTATTTAACTTATATGCAGAGCACATCATGAGAAACGCTGGACTGATAGAAACACAAGCTGGAATCAAGATTGCCGGGAGAAATATCAATAACCTCAGATAGGCAGATGACATCACCCTTATGGCAGAAAGTGAAGAGGAACTAAAAGGCCTCTTGATGAAAGTGAAAGAGGAGAGTGAAAAAGTTGGCTTAAAGCTCAACATTCAGAAAACGAAGATCATGGCATCTGGTCCCATCACTTCATGGGAAATAGATGGGGAAACAGTGGAAACAGTGTCAGACTTTATTTTTTAGTGAAAGAGGAGAGTGAAAAAGTTGGCTTAAAGCTCAACATTCAGAAAACGAAGATCATGGCATCTGGTCCCATCACTTCATGGGAAATAGATGGGGAAACAGTGGAAACAGTGTCAGACTTTATTTTGGGGGGGCTCCAAAATCACTGCAGATGGTGACTGCAGCCATGAAATTAAAAGATGTTTACTCCTTGGAAGAAAAGTTATGACCAACCTAGATAGCATATTCAAAAGCAGAGACATTACTTTGCCAACTAAGGCCCGTCTAGTTAAGGCTATGGTTTATCCTGTGGTCATGTATGGATGTGAGAGTTGGACTGTGAAGAAGGCTGAGCGCCGAAGAATTGATGATTTTGAACTGTGATGTTAGAGAAGACTCTTGAGAGTTCCTTGGACTGCAAGGAGATCCAACCAGTCCATTCTGAAGGAGATCAACCCTGGGATTTCTTTGGAAGGAATGATGCTAAAGCTGAAACTCCAGCACTTTGGCCACCTCATGAGAAGAGTTGATTCATTGGAAAAGACTCTGATGCTGGGAGGGATTGGGGGCAGGAGGAGAAGGGGAAGACCAAGGATGAGATGGCTGGATGGCATCACTGACTCGATGGACGTGAGTTTGAGTGACCTCCAGGAGTTGGTGATGGACAGGGAGGCCTGGCGTGTTGTGATTCATGGGGTTGCAAAGAGTCGGACATGACTGAGTGACTGAACTGAACTAGTCAATCACCAGGGAAGTCTCTACTTGGAATGTTTTTAAAAAAGAGGTCACTAATGGGCTTTCCTGGTGGGGGGTTCAGTGGTAAAGAATCCACCTGCCAATGCAGCTTTGATCCAGGAAGATCCCACACACTGCCAAGCCACAGAGCAACTAAGCCTGTGTGCCGTAACTATTGAGCCTGTGCTCTAGAGCTCAGGAGCCACAACTCCTGAAGCCCAGGTGCATAGAGCCCCTGCTACAAGAGTAGCCACAGCAATAAGAAACCAGTATGCTGCAACTGGAGAGCAGCCCTTGCTCACCACAACTAGAGAAAAAGCCCATACAGCAACAAAGACCCAGCTAGCCAAAAACAAACAAATAAAATTGTTTAAAAAAGAGGCCACTAACAATCCAAAGGTTCATTCGTTGGTGAGTGGATACACACAATGTGGTATACCTGCATAATGCAACACTCCTTAGCAAGAAGGAGGATCCTCTACCGGTACATGCAATGACACGGATGAATCTCAGAAACTATGTTGAGTGAAAGGAGCCAGAAACGAAAGATTACATAGAGTGTGGTTCCATTCACATGAAATTTCTGCAAAAGGCAAATCTATGGAGACAGAAAGCAGATCAGTGTTTGCCCAGGGCTAGCAGTGGGAGTGGGCAATGATTGCACATGGGTACAACATTTCTATCTGGAGTGATGAAAGTGAAAGTGTTAGTGGCTCAGTTGTGTCCCACTCTTTGCAGCCCCATGGACTACAGCCCGCCAGGCTCCTCTGTCCATGGGATTTCCCAGGCAAGAATACTGGAGTGGGTTGCCATTCCCTTCTCCAGGGAATCTTCCCAATCCAGGGATCGAACACAGGCCTCCTGCATTGCAGGTAGATTTTTACCATCTGAGCCACCAGGGAAGCCATTTGGAGTGATGGAACCGTCCTAAAACTAGATCGTGGTGATGGTTATGCCACTGTGTAAAATTAACTAAAAATTGTTTCCAACTGTACCCCTGTAATGGGGAGTTATATGATATGTATTTTATGTCTCAGTGAAGCTGTTCAGTGTGAGGGGGAAAAAAGAAACCAGACCAAAAAGATTACTGAAAATCTATTTTTCCAACTCAGGAAATGGATGAAAAAATACAGTTGGAATTCCACAGCTCTCTATTGTCTTTTTTTTTTAATACTTTATTCTATTTTATAATACTGTATTGGTTTTGCCATACACTGACATGAGTCAGCCACAGGTGTACATGATCTCCCAATGCCAAAGCCCCCTCCCACCTCCCACCCCACACCATCTCCCTGGATCATCCTGTACACCAGCCCCAAGCATCCTGTATCCTGTATTGAACATAGACTGGCACTTCATTTCTTATATGATAGTATACATGTTTCAGTGCCATTCTCCCAAATCATCCCACCGTCTCCCTCTCCCTCAGAGTCCAAAAGTCCATTCTATACCTCTGTGTCTCTTATGTTGTCTCACTTACAGGGTCATCATTACTATCTTTCTAGATTCCATATATATGTGTCAGTATACTGTATTGGTGTTTTTCTTTCTGGCTTACTTCACTCTGTATAATCGGCTCCAGTTTCATCCATCTCATTAGAACTGAGTCAAATTTATTCTTTTTAAGGGCTGAGTAATACTCCATTGTATATATGTACCACAGCTTACTTATCCATTCATCTGCTGATGGACATCTAGGTTGTTTCCATGTCCTGGCAATTATAAACAATGCTGCAATGAACATTGGGGTACATATGTCTCTTTCAATTCTGGTTTCCTCAGTGTGTATGCCCAGCAGCCAGATTGCTGGGTCACAAGGCAGTTCTATTTGCAATTTTTTGAGGAATCTCCACACTGTTTTCCATAATGGCTGTACTAGTTTGCATTCCCACCAACAGTGTAAGAGGGTTCCCTTTTCTCCACATCCTCTCCAGCATTTATTGCTTGTAAGAAATATGGAATGCTTCATGAATTTGCGTGTCATCCTTGTTCTCATTAGAACTGAATCAAATTTATTCTTTTTATGGGCTGAGTAATACTCCACTGTGTATATATATTATAGACATAGAAATATGCATGCATATATGTAAATTCTCATTATATTTCAAAATAATTATATAAATATACAATAAAGAAATATAGAAATATATATAGAAATATAGAATATAGTTATTTTATATTTTAATTGAATAAGTTTTTTTTAAATCTTGGAATAAAGATTTAAGGTACAGTGATACAGTGTCAAAATTATGTTTAGAGATTGTTTTCACATTCAGTTTTTATTTTGACTTTTAGTTTTAAATTGTTAGAACCAAAGAACATATCTCAAACAGACATGTAAATCCAACTGCCCCTTTGACCATTCTTACTAAATTTTGACTTCTTTCAAACCAATCTTCTGATTAGCTGATTTTTTGCTGAAACTTTCCTAGAACATTTCCAACTTTACTGATGTCAAAATCTCTTGCTGGAAAACTCATAGGAAGTTTAAAATGAGCAAAAAGCACACTGAAATCCTCCAGTGGAAAGGTCTACAGCAAAATTAAAAGCACAGATAAGAATGCTTAGAAAAGAATTTTCTACATTTCCAAATCTCCAGTATGGATAAGACCATTATTGTGGTGACATTTTCATTTTCAACCACAAATTCATGTAAGGATAGAATTAAGGCATTTGATTAAAAAATGACTTTTCCATTGTATTAGTTTTTTAAAAAAAAACAGACTTTGTTTCACTCATTCTTAAAATGAAAATTATATATTTTTTCCAAAAGCACCTATTTATCACACTATTGAAAAATCACAGGAAGTTCAACAAATTTGTCACACTGAAATCCTCCAGTGGAAAGGTCTACAGCAAAATTAAAAGCACAGATAAGAATGCTTAGAAAAGAATTTTCTACATTTCCAAATCTCCAGTATGGATAAGACCATTATTGTGGTGACATTTTCATTTTCAACCACAAATTCATGTAAGGATAGAATTAAGGCATTTGATTAAAAAATGACTTTTCCATTGTATTAGTTTTTTAAAAAAAAACAGACTTTGTTTCACTCATTCTTAAAATGAAAATTATATATTTTTTCCAAAAGCACCTATTTATCACACTATTGAAAAATCACAGGAAGTTCAACAAATTTGGACCTCTTCTCATAGAGAGGATGAATAGATAGATGGGTAGATACATAGATGAATGGACAGATATATAGATGATAGATAGACAAACTTTATATATATGTATATGCATATATATATATATATGCTGTTTAATTACTTTTAAACATATCATAAATATGACAATTTTAAAAGTCTGTTGCCACTAAATACTAATAGAACTTCTCTATAGAATACAAAGTAATGGTCCCTCCACACTTCATTACAAAACATTATGAAGATCCTACCACATAGATAACGTGATATAATAATCCACTTTACTGGCACTTGTAAACCAAAAACCTTCCCCATTTGCCCATGATTTCCGCAGGGAACCCAGAAACTGACTCTGATTTCTGTCAGCAACTTGACATGTTGAGAAAGTGAGGGCACAGCATAGACTTGTGTATTAATATTAGTAAAGGTCACACTGCTGACTTTTATATAAAAATAGTAGAAATAAATTTGAATAATTTTCCCCATGATTTTTGATATCACTGCACTGGAGTCTAGACTGCCTACATCAGACTCAACTCAGGTGTTTGTTAAAAATGAAGATCCTTGGCCCCTGGGGTCAGAATCCATTGGGGGTGGAACCCCAGGACCCAGGACTTAAAGGAACTCAGGAAGGGCAGAGTATGAACCCCTCGGATGGCTCCAGAGTGCTCCCCTCCCCAAAACAGGTCCTTCTGCAACGTGAGCTGCAGACCCCCCACCCAGAACTGAGTCTAGTTCAACACTTGGCTTCCCGAGGCACGTGACTGCTCGACCAACAGAACAGGACAGAAGGGCCTTGTCCCCGCCAGCTTCCTGCTCAGCCCTAGCTGGCTCCATCACTCAGCTTCCTGTCTCACAAAGCCAGCAGCCAGGTAAGATGCAGGATTGTCCTGCGAGCAGCAGGAGAGACCCCCAGGGATGAGACGATGGTGGCAGAGTGAGATGGGAAAGGTGAGAAGGTGTAGGACAAAGGAGGGAGAGAGGGGAGGGGAGGGAAGGAACCAAATGAACAAGATGGCAGAGGAGGAGAAGAAGGGGAGGGAGAGAAAGAGAAGAGGAAGAAAGAGGAGGCGGGGAGGAGAGACAGAGAGGGGTGACCCAAGAAGCAAAGAAGTGCAGACATAGTGGTTGATCAACCTGCTTGATGGAGAAGGCAGTGGTGCCCCACTCCAGTACTCTTGCCTGGAGAATCCCATGGACGGAGGAGCCTGGTGGGCTGCAGTCCATGGGGTCGCTAAGAGTCGGACACGACTGAAGCGACTTAGCAGCAGCTGCAACAACCTGCTTGTAAAAGGAACTTCTGGCTCCAGCTGCCTCCGTTTGAAGCTATGCTGCTCACACCTCAGCTCTCCAGCTAAGGTTTTCGGAATTGCCTCATTCACAAAACTGTGAGCAAAATGAAACAGTTGTTTTGAAACACTAAGTCGTGGCATTGGCTCAGGCAGCAATCAGCAGCCAATGCGGGCAAGGAGTAACCGCTCTGCAACTACTTCAGCTCGTGAAGGGACACTGTCCTGCCCCGCACAGGTGGGCATGGCAAGCCCACCCTCCCCTGGGGTCAGCACTGTCATCCCCATCTCACCATCCACCCCGGCTCCCCTTGCCCAGCTGAGCAGAACTGGGGCAGGGACAGCAGTGGCACTTCAGTTCAGTTCAGTTCAGTTCAGGCGTTCAGTCATGTCCGACTCTTCACGACCGCACGGACTGCAGCCCATTAGGCCTCCCTGTCCCTCACCAACTCCTGGAGTTTACTCAGAATCATGTCCACTGAGTGGGTGATGCCATCCAACCATCTCATCCTCTGTCATCCCCTTCTCCTCTTGCCTTCAATTTTTCCCAGCACTTAGAAGATGTCAAACATTAAAAGCAAGGTGATCTGAGACATATGCAAATATGTAAGACCCCGTCTCCCTTAGCAAACACCTATGGCCTGAAATTGACAAATTCTGTGTTTCCCAGCCCACTTATGGTCTTGATCTTAAAATACAGCTGTTACTAGAACACACTCAGTTTGTGAAGCTTGTGATTAAAACAGGGAAATAACAATGACACCATTTAGGCTTTCTGACAAGCCAGGCAGCCTCCACAGCGTTAGCTGCACTCACGCACCATAAACGTCTGCAGGAAGCATGAGGACTAGTCCCAAGAGGAAGCTGAGACACAGCAAATTTAAGCAACTTGTCCACACACAGAGACAGGGCAAACGCAGACAGCATTTTCCAAAACTCCTATTTACTGCCTTCTAATTATTAACGTGGAAGCTGTAGATGAAAAGGCCACCAATTAAACCTGGCTGAATTTATGGGAAGATGAACTACTCTAGATGGAGAAGGCAATGGCACCCCACTCCAGTACTCTTGCCTGGAAAATCCCATGGATGGAGGAGCCTGGTGGGCTGCAGTCCATGGGGTCGCTAAGGGTCGGACACGACTGAGAGACTTCACTTTCACTTTTCACTTTCATACACTGGAGAAGGAAATGGCAACCCACTCCAGTGTTCTTGCCTGGAGAATCCCAGGGACGGGGGAGCCTGGTGGGCTGCCATCTATGGGGTCACACAGAGTCAGACATGACTGAAGCGACTTAGCAGCAGCAGCAGCAGAGCTACTCTAGACTTGGTTGTAAGTTTAAATAATTTTTATGTACTTTGTTAAACAAAAACTAGCATGAAGACTATATCTATTTCAGTATCCTAAGTAATGTAATATTCAATGCTCATACGTGGGGAAGTTTAAAACCTAAGCAACTGCTGTTAGTATCGACCAGTGGCTCTCAATCAGGGGACTATTTTGACCCCCTCTGGCTCCATGGAATTGTCTGGGGACATTTTGGTTGTCATAGTTTGGGAGGAAGGGCACTAACTTGCTTAGGTAGCCTCCCACCCTATACCCCTGCCATGAAAAAGGATTATCCAGCCCAAGACCCCAACAGGCAAGAAACTCTGGTATGGAAGGTGATATGGGCTGTGCCCTGAGCTGCCCTTCTCTGACCTTCTGGTCCGTGATCAGTGATCCTGTCTTCCTGCTCTGAGTTCCCCTGGCCAATCTGCTGTCACACACCAGCGTTTAATCACAAAGGACCTGGGACAGCATTCTCACTATTACTATTAATTCTTCAGGAGCATAAATCTTATCTTGTGAAATAGAACAGAAGCTTCTGCTGAGTTCTCTTGTCCGTTTCTTCCCTGGCAGAACACAGTGCAAATAGTCAGCACCTTGTATCTATTTGTCAACCCTAATGACCTCGTTGTCTTCCTGCTCTGAGTTCCCCTGGCCAATCTGCTGTCACACACCAGCGTTTAATCACAAAGGACCTGGGACAGCATTCTCACTATTACTATTAATTCTTCAGGAGCATAAATCTTATCTTGTGAAATAGAACAGAAGCTTCTGCTGAGTTCTCTTGTCCGTTTCTTCCCTGGCAGAACACAGTGCAAATAGTCAGCACCTTGTATCTATTTGTCAACCCTAATGACCTCGTGATTTCTCTTCTTGGAAGTTTGAAATGAGAGATTCAAAGCAGCCCAGATAATTGCTTCCCTCTAAGAAAATGTCTTCATTCAAGGTCTTTGACTTCTTAAGGGTTTATGAAGTCATCCTGTCCATCCCTGCACCCAGAGGCATATGAAAAACAAGCTTTCTCAACTTTTAAATTGCAAGAGAAAGTTATTAAGAGAGAAACACAGACTTGAATTTTCGAGGGTGCAGTGCTGACAGCCAGCTGTTTTATACTAATTATATGGGCAACTGCTGCTTTTCTGCAATAACAATAATAAATCTGATACATATCATTAAATTCTACACTGTTCTTGACCTCAGTTTGTCAGTTTACACCTACAGAATTTTTCTTCTCTATCTTCCTCTCCTGTACCATTTGCTCATCTAACTTCTTTATTTTCAGTTTTCTCTCACCTTCTCCAAATTTAGATTTATTTAGATCAACTCTTTATCTGCCATATTCCTACTTCAGCCATGTGATACCCAGATTCAGAATTAAGAAACTATTAGCTCAAATTAGGAATTGATATTAAGGTACAAGTGGAAGGGATGCTAGTATCTATTGTAAAAATCAATAAATAAGTCTATAAAAAGATGAATCTTATTGGTGTCTACGTTATCTCTGTGTCAATTAATGTGTTATGTCTATACTTTTCTCTAAAAAGAAATGAAGAGTAAGTGGTTTCTTTTTTCTGCAAATCACAGTCTATATATTTCACTCCCTCTAACTTATCACCTGATATCACTTATCACCAGCCAACAGAGGTGTAAGTGGTAGGAAAAAAAATGTTGGCTTTTAATTAATCATACAATTGCAGGGAGAAGAGAGACAAGAAAATGAAATGGGGAGTAGAAACTCAGATCAGACAGAGCAGTGGATTATCCCCAAACCTTGTCTTCAAAAGATGGCATGTGGGCCGGTCACCACACATCTCCAATGCAGGGACCACCTAGCCATCAGCCGGTTCAGCTCCACTGTCACTGCGCAGCCTTTGAGAGCTGAGAGAGGGATGACTCTCTGGAGGCATGACACCTGGAATAAGCCTCAGCAACCCGCATCCCTTTGGGGAACCAGACACACCCATGAGACATTCTCCATCACATCGGCAAGTTGCCCCCAAACTGGGCAGTGATCCTTGCCTTGGGCTCAGAAAGTCACAGTCCTCCCAGACACCATGAGGTGGATGCTGAAACCCGTCCCTCCGTTCTCTCCTGGATTCCCCCTGCTGCTCCTCACACAAGGACTGACATCATGCCTCGGTCCTGTTATTAAGCGCCAAACTCCCTGCCTGGCATATCCCAATACTTGATGCTATCTAGACACCTTGGCAAAACGCTCTTCACATATCCACAGACCAGCCTACCTGCTTAATGCCTCAGGGCTCCAAACCCTGCCCCTGTTATCTGCATAGTCCACGGACACTGGAGTCCTAACGCCTCATCCACAGGGCTGGCCACGGCCTCTTCCTCTACGCTGAGGATGCAAGGCGGAACTGGCTTCCTCATGAGCCGACAATCTAGCCCCACTCTGAGATCTACCTGGTTCGTCACTCATTCATTCATCCGCTCATTCAGTTTCCCTCTCACTCTTTCACTTTCACATGCTCTGTTTTCCTCCTCCATCTTTACACCCACTAAGACTTTAAACTGCCTTTTCAAAGACCCACTGGACAGCCAGGGAACTCAAGTTCACTGATGTCAAAGCAGAACGTCCCACCCTCCACTTACTCAACCCACCCAACCTCCAGCCTCGGCAGTTCCACTCTCCTGACAGAGAGCCCCAGCACTTCTAGGCTTAGAGGGACTGTTTTCAGAGCCCATGCTTGGATCCACTCCCACAAAGCTTGACTGACACATTTGCTCTCCTTTCTCAAAGTTCCTGTTCAAGGCAGGAATTCCATGACTTTCCACGCTTATTCACTAGACATTGGAAGGATTTGGGGATTTCCACCTTTAAAAGTCCAGCTAAGGGAATCTGATGATCTAACAGATTTGAGAACTACTGTGTTAAAAAATCAGTGAGCCTCTTGTACTAACTTGCATTTAAAACACGCATTCTAGTGGAAAAGGCGTTGCACAGAAATAAATGAACCTTTGTGAGCTGGAATTAAGTGAACAAAGAGAGAGATGAGAGACCAAATAATTTCCCAGTAAGAGCTTGGATGGTAGACTTGATGGAATTTTCTAGTGGTTCATGAAGGTGGTACGTGGAAGTTAAATGGGAAAGGGATAAACAATGGAGAGGGGAGAAGAAAGAGTCACTGTCTTTCCCATCCTGCTCTTCAGAATTTACGTTAGAAGGTTACGAGCATATGCTATAGCCAGCAAGTCTGAGATCAAATCTGGAGTCCATCAAGGTTACAGGTGTGATACGGACACATTGTCCTTGAATGCAAAGTCACAATAAAGATGGTGGCTACTAGATTAAATACACGCTGAGTTCTTAGCACACAGATGGATATATACATACATACATACATATATATATATGCATGCTAAGATCACCATTATGTAAGTAAGGTTCAGGAAAAGTTAAATTTCTTCTATTGCTAAATATCTTCAGAAAATGACATTGTACATCCTGATACTGGGAAAGACTGAGAGCAGGAAGGAAAGGGGGTGGCAGAGAATGAGATGGTTGGATGGCATGACTGACTCAATGGACATGAGTTTGAGCAAGCTCTGGGAGAGAGTAAAGGACAGGGAAGCCCGGTGTGCTGCAGTTCATGGGGTCACAAAGAATCAGACACAACATAGTGACTGAACAACAACATATCTCTGAAGTCTGACTGGAAATAACTGTCCTCATCCAAATAGCACTCAAGAGTCCTAGGTAGAATGAGCAGAAAACATAGCTTCTATTTGTCAAATAAGTCTGTGATCAACCAGCAGAGCAAACAGATTACTTATCAGCTAAAGGGTATTTTAATGTTGTGAATGATAATTAAGGACTTAAAAGTTCAAATGATGTCATGTCAATTTAAAAGGGATGTGCAGTGGGGACAAGGAAATACAGAATTGAATCCCACATGAGGAAAGGAATATAGTATTAAAAAAATAGTCATTTTAGAAGGTCAGGAAAAGGTTATCGGTGAATGAAACCTGTAATTAATATACTACCTATACCTCCATTTATAAGCTTATCATGTCTTAGAGGCTGACCTATGAATCTTCATATATATTGGCTATATTTAAACTGCTATGATAAACTGGAATTTGTCAGAAACTGGTAAAACAGTTTTCTTTCTACAAAAGCTTTAACATAACATATGCTCTCCAAGCATCAGGCTGCATGTAGATGATGTGACATTTTCTGTAACTGAAATACACATTTTCCATGAAAATAGAGAGGTAGGTGTTCTATGTAAAAAATGGCAACTTTCCACAAATGCACTTATTAACACTGAATCTGCCTTTTTTGGCAGAGTTCACTCCCACTTCCAATGCTGTGGGGGAAAAAAAATTAGAGCTTGAAATCTGACTTATGAGCTAATTTTAAAAAACCCTGAAATTTATAAGGAGACAAAAATATTACAGTAAGACATTAAATAATTTCATCAGCAATTTACTTATTGCATACATGGCATGTACCCTCAAAAGTTTTGTTTGAATCACCCTATTCTCCTCATTTTCAATTTACTTCAAGCATGTATTATCTGCTCAAGTTTACTGCTCCTGGATCATTCATTTACTTTTTTTATGAAAAGCAAACTCATGAACAATGAGTTTAAGATCACATATATTTGCTTCAATCATGCTTCAAATGAAAAAGGCTATTACGATTTCCTGGTTGGGGGTGGGGAGCCACCTATTATTCGAACTATACTCTTATTCACACATTCAAGGCTAATAAAAAAACCATCAATGTAAAATCTCTATTTAGCAAGGTAAATATATTACACATTCTATTCTGACTCAGGGAACACATTTACAATTATGGTTATGTGTAATTCCATTTTATACTCAGTTGCCAAAAGGCATCATATTATTATGTGCTTGGTCAGATCTTTACAATGCCTGAAATTTTTTACTTTTACATTTTCTAGCCTTGGTGCTCAATGTTAATTTGTTAACTTGTTTTTTCTAATTAGAAAAGGAAATCAGCATTTTAGAAAGTCTCCAATCAAATATAAATGTAAAACATCATACAGAATGTAACCTAGTCCAGATAGAATACTTGAGTTTTAAATTTCAGAACTAACTTAGGAAATAATACCTTTGCAATATAATTTTTAAATTTCAGGATTAGTATGGATAGCACCAATATTGGGCAGAGAAAAGAGGAAAGGGGAGGGAAAGATAGAGTACATTTCCTATGTCAGTCACCATGTTCTAAATTGTATGGGCTGAAAAAAAAAAAGGGTGTAAAGGCATTCTCCTCTCCTCGAGGAGCTTTCACTGAGTTACAGCAGAAGCTTCAGGGTCTCCCTCTGGAAGACAAGACAAAGGAAGTGATTCATGATGGGCAGAGAGCAACAGCTAAATTTCAGAGAAGACAACCAGCATCCCTGGATGACCCATTTGTTGTTGTTTGGTCTCTTTGTCCAACCCTTTCACAGCCCCATGGACTGCAGCCCACCAGGCTCCTCTGCCCATGGGATTTCTGGGGCAAGACTATGAGAGTGGGTTGCCATGCCCTCCTCCAGGGGATCTTCCCGACCCAGGGATCAAACCCCCCTCTCCTCTCTCTCATGAACTGGCGGGTGGGTTCTTTACCACTGCACCATCAGGGAAGCCGGATGCTTCATTAGAAGGAAGTACAAAAGGTTGAGGAAAACGCTGGAAAACAGGGTGGCGTAACTGAGTCACTTTGCTGCAGTGGCAATTAGCACACACTGTAAATCAAATATCCTTCTTTCTAAAGAAAATTAAAAAGGTGGCACGGTGGTTACCTAAACAGAATCTAATTATCAGCCAAATGTTAAAAAGTGACAAATTCAACTTAACAAAAAATACTTTTTTTTTTCCTAAATTTCATCCCATCAACTGAACTATTCCATAGGGGGTGGGAAAAGGGGGGTGTAGATTTACTTGCTCACACTTGTGTGCAGAATTAAATACATAGATATGAACTAGAAGTGAAGTCGCTCAGTCGTGTCGAACTCTTAGTGACCCCCATGGACTACAGCCTACCAGGCTCCTCCGTCCATGGGATTTTCTAGGCAAGAGTACCGGAGTGGGTTGCCATTTCCTTCTCCAGGGAACTTCCTGACCCAGGGATCGAACTCAGGTCTCCCACATTGTAGACAGACGCTTTACCATCTGAGCCACCAGGGAAGTCCAGATATGAACTTAGGTGATCCAAATGTTCTTCTATTGTTGAAAATGATATTGACAGTGTTAAAAGTTTGAATTGTGTCCTTCCCATAAATGATACTTTGAACTCCTAATTCCTAGTACCTCAGAATGTGATGTCAATAGGAAATAATTTTTCTAGAGGTAACCGAGTTAGATGAGGGGAGACCCAGGTTCTGTCCCTGGATCATAGAGATTCCCCTGGAGAAGGGAATGGCAGCCCACTCCGGTGTTCTTGCCTAGAGAATCCCATGGACAGAGGAGCCTGGTGGGCTATAGTCCATGGGGCCACAAAGCACTGGACAGGACTGAGCAACTTACACTTTTCACTTTCATTCGGATGGGCTCTAATCTAATATGACCGGTATCCTTTAGAAAAGGAGAAATTTGGACCCTGAGACAGATAAACACAGAGTGAAGCTGATGTGACGACAAATAGGGAGAAGGTGGCCACAAGACTAGGGTCTGCATTTATAAGCCGGGATGTCAAGGACTGGTGGAAAACACCCGAAGCTGGAAGAGGTGAAAAAGGGCCCTCCCCTGGCACCTTCAGAGAGAGCCCGGCCCTGCTGACACTTTGGTTTCAGAGTTTTGGCCTCAGGACCTGTGAGGGGATATATTTCTGCTGCTTAAAGCCACTCAGTTTGCATTACTCTGTTACAGCATTTCTAGAAGACTAACACAGATGGTTAGAATAACAGCATCGTGATCGAATCTTTTTTTAAAAGGTTTTTTACCAGTTCTCTCAAACAACCAAAAATATATAAATAACAACAAATATGTACATAGCTTAATTTTCTACTGCTATAATGATTTCACTTTTCAAAGGATATTAAATATGAATTTTGTTCTCTGTTTGGCATAGAATTTTAAACCAGGTTATTAAAGGAAAATATCTGTGATAAAACTCCTTTTTCAAGATTGTGGTAGTGCATGATCCTTTCACAACTTTAAATATATAAGGGCTTCCCAGTTGGCTCAGTGGTAAAGAATCCACCTTCCAGTTCAGGAGAATTGGGTTTGATCCCTGGTTTGGGAAGATGCCTTGGAGAAAGGAATGGTTACCCACTCCAATATTCTTGACTGAAAAATTCCATAGACAGAGAAACCTGGGGCTCTACAGCCCATGGAGTCACGAAGTTGGATGGAACTCAACAGGCCCGTGCAGACAAATACAGACGGATATCTTTAGTGAAAGAGCATGGTGAGATTCAAACACTTTAAAATGGCCCCATTGTTGTACAATTTCCAAACCATTATTATAACAGTTTAGCAATGAACTCTCCAAGTCTTTGGCTCTGCCCACTGTTGAATGAAGGCCATTAGCCTAAGTAAATACTTCCCTGATGGAGCTGTTAGGAGCTTGGGATCTCTTCAGTTAGCCATTTGGACAGGCTTGATAAACCAAGCCCACAGTCAACTGGCCATTAAAGGCACCAACTGAGCTGTATCTGCTGCACCCTCAGTATTAATTAAACATTGATGGTGAGCTTAACTCTTCTGAAGGAGGAGCCAAAGTCACTGACACATGGAACATTCAGAATCTCAGAGCTGAACGGGCCCTTGGAGATCACCCATCCATCTAGTCAGGTTCTGATGGGCTGGAGGAGAGCAAGTTAGAACAGCACCAGGTGAGAATCCCATGGACAGAGGAGCCTGGTGGGCTATAGTCCATGGGGCCACAAAGCACTGGACAGGACTGAGCAACTTACACTTTTCACTTTCATTCGGATGGGCTCTAATCTAATATGACCGGTATCCTTTAGAAAAGGAGAAATTTGGACCCTGAGACAGATAAACACAGAGTGAAGCTGATGTGACGACAAATAGGGAGAAGGTGGCCACAAGACTAGGGTCTGCATTTATAAGCCGGGATGTCAAGGACTGGTGGAAAACACCCGAAGCTGGAAGAGGTGAAAAAGGGCCCTCCCCTGGCACCTTCAGAGAGAGCCCGGCCCTGCTGACACTTTGGTTTCAGAGTTTTGGCCTCAGGACCTGTGAGGGGATATATTTCTGCTGCTTAAAGCCACTCAGTTTGCATTACTCTGTTACAGCATTTCTAGAAGACTAACACAGATGGTTAGAATAACAGCATCGTGATCGAATCTTTTTTTAAAAGGTTTTTTACCAGTTCTCTCAAACAACCAAAAATATATAAATAACAACAAATATGTACATAGCTTAATTTTCTACTGCTATAATGATTTCACTTTTCAAAGGATATTAAATATGAATTTTGTTCTCTGTTTGGCATAGAATTTTAAACCAGGTTATTAAAGGAAAATATCTGTGATAAAACTCCTTTTTCAAGATTGTGGTAGTGCATGATCCTTTCACAACTTTAAATATATAAGGGCTTCCCAGTTGGCTCAGTGGTAAAGAATCCACCTTCCAGTTCAGGAGAATTGGGTTTGATCCCTGGTTTGGGAAGATGGCTTGGAGAAAGGAATGGTTACCCACTCCAATATTCTTGACTGAAAAATTCCATAGACAGAGAAACCTGGGGCTCTACAGCCCATGGAGTCACGAAGTTGGATGGAACTCAACAGGCCCGTGCAGACAAATACAGACGGATATCTTTAGTGAAAGAGCATGGTGAGATTCAAACACTTTAAAATGGCCCCATTGTTGTACAATTTCCAAACCATTATTATACAGTTTAGCAATGAACTCTCCAAGTCTTTGGCTCTGCCCACTGTTGAATGAAGGCCATTAGCCTAAGTAAATACTTCCCTGATGGAGCTGTTAGGAGCTTGGGATCTCTTCAGTTAGCCATTTGGACAGGCTTGATAAACCAAGCCCACAGTCAACTGGCCATTAAAGGCACCAACTGAGCTGTATCTGCTGCACCCTCAGTATTAATTAAACATTGATGGTGAGCTTAACTCTTCTGAAGGAGGAGCCAAAGTCACTGACACATGGAACATTCAGAATCTCAGAGCTGAACGGGCCCTTGGAGATCACCCATCCATCTAGTCAGGTTCTGATGGGCTGGAGGAGAGCAAGTTAGAACAGCACCAGGAGAGTTATGAAGAAACAGCTGCCATGGAAGGGACAGTTAAAATAATAGCTGCCCAGGTGAAGCAGTGGTAAAGAATCCACCTGCTAATGCAGGAGATCCAAGAGATGCTGGTTCCATCGCCGGGTCGGGAAGATCCCCTGGAGGAGGAAATGGCAATCCGTTCCAGTTTTCTCGCCTAGGAAATTCCATGCACAGAGGAGCCTGGTCAGTCCAAAGGGTTGCAAACTGTCAGACATGACTGAGCGATTGAGCACACACAGACAGAAGTCTAGGGTCTGAACAGGAGAACAGCCCCTGCAGACACAGCGGGTGAAATGGCAATCCGTTCCAGTTTTCTCGCCTAGGAAATTCCATGCACAGAGGAGCCTGGTCAGTCCAAAGGGTTGCAAACTGTCAGACATGACTGAGCGATTGAGCACACACAGACAGAAGTCTAGGGTCTGAACAGGAGAACAGGCCCTGCAGACACAGCGGGGAGATATGAGTTGAGCTGGAGATCAGGTCAACGTGCAGGAAGCTGGAGAGTTGAAATGATTCATTGATGTACAACTTGTCCTGGGGACTTTCTCAGAGCTGACCTTGCATTTTTATCAGTTACATGTCTCAGGCTGGGCACTGACTGATGGACCAGAGATGGAGGGCAGTGCAGGCGGAACTGGGCCGAAGTATGTCCCCAGCAACCCAAGTCTGCCCTGGCAGAGTGGGGCTTAGATGCCAACTTTAAGCGTCCCCTTAGGCACAGCCTTAGGCAGCATTTCATCATTTATCAACACCTGTCATTTGAACAGGTTTCGGGAAGGCTGCCACAGATGCGTAACACATTTCTCTGCCCTCCTATCTGAACTTTAAAAAGTAAAACAATATTTACAAGAAACCCTGGACAATGATTATTCCAAATAGCAGCGAAGCTCTATGCTTCACATTTCCTTTTTCCCTAATGCGGCTGGACCATGATGTCCTAAGGCAGCTGAAATACAGCAGAAGGAGTGTTCCTGAAACCCTTCAGGACCCCAGCTCAAGAACTGTATGCTCCCAGGGCCTTAGCCCTGCTATATTATGGTACTGAAACAGAAGATTAACAGAAAGAAAGCAGCAGTCCCATCCTCTCGATTTCCCACTGCTGTATCCAAAGGCATTTGAGGACGCTGAGCTTCCATAGCTGCCCCGGGGATGTGGGGAGACTGTCTAGCACCTGGTGGGGTTGCAGAGCAAGCCCGTGTGGCCAGCTTCAGAGCCGCCTTCCAGGACATCACTGGGAGGGGCGTTAGGACAAACAAGCTCTCTGCCGCCATCGGCCTCCTTGTACCTCTAAGGCATGAACACGCCAGGAAAGGGCCGGGAGGGCAGGTTTCCACAGCCCGTTTGTTTCGCCCGACAAGAGCCATTCCCTCCACTTCAAGAACGGGAAAAGCAGAGCTGACATTTGCCTCTGAGCCCTCCAATTTCCTGTTCTCTTATCTCTTCACCTTTCTGTTGAAAATATTTATCATCATCATCCAGGGATATGGAGACAGAGTATGCTTCTTGAATGGGGATGACTTTGCACCCCAGTGGGTATTTGACAACATCTGGGGACAGTTTTGGTGTTGCAATGGGAAGGCAAGGTGCCACTACTATCTAGGGTACAAAACTCAGAGCTGCCTCCTCCATCCCACATCTGTTGGGCACAGGACAGCTCACCCCCCCCAAAGAATTATCTGATCTAAATGTTAAGAATGATGAGGTTAAGAAATCCTGAGATAGGGGAAAAAAGGAAGAGTCATTTAAAAATAAATCCTTGCAGCTACAGCCTGAGGAGAAGCCTTAGACAACCAGGGATGGGTGGAATCTCTTTGAAACAAAGAGGCATAAACTTGGAAAGATGTCTTCTGAAGACCCCTTGAACACCATCCACAGTGGGTTGAATGGTGGTCTCACAAAAGAGATGTGACTACCTAGAAGCTGTGAATGTGACCTTATTTGGAGAAATGATTTTGCAAATCTAGTTAAGGGATCACTCTAGATTATCTGATGGATCCTTAATCCAGTGACAGGTATCCTGATACAGGAAAGGCAAGGGAGATTTGCCACTCTGACTCATGGAGAGGACCATATGAAGATGAGGGAGAGACTGGAGTGATGTGCCAACAAGCCCAGAAACACCAACAAGCCCAATACCAGAAGTGAGTAGAGGCAGGAAGGATCATCCCCCGGAGCTCTGGGGAAAGTACGGTCCTGCTGGCACCTGAATTTCAGACTACTGGCCTCCAGGACTGTGAGGGAACACATGTTTTAACCCACTAAATCTGTGGTAATTTGTTACAGCAGGCTCAGGAAATGAATAAGCCACACAAAGGATCAGTCAGTTCAGTTCAGTCATGATCAGTCTGATCAGTCATGTCCAACTCTTTGCAACCCCATGGACTGCAGCATGCCAGGCCTCCCTGTCCATCACCAACTTCCAGAACTTGCTGACACATATCTATCTTGTCGGTGATGCCATTCATCTCATCCTCTTTGGCCCCTTCTCCTCCGGCCTTCAATCTTCCCCAGCACAGGGCCTTTTCCAGTGAGTCAGTTCTTTACATCAGGTGACCAAAATTTTAGAGTTTCAGCTTCAGCATCAGTCCTTCCAATGATTATTCAGGACTGATTTCCTAGGATAGACTGGTTGGATCTCCTTGCAGTCCAAGGGATTCTCAAGAGTCTTCTCCAAACCACAGTTCAAAAGCATCAATTCTTTGGCGCTCAGCTTTCCTTACAGTTGGTTCAGATTTAACTTGTATTCTTTCTAAAGGACAGAACTACCTGGTTTTAGGGCTTCCCTGGCGGCTCAGATGGTAAAAAATCTGCCTGCAATGCAGGAGACTTGGGTTTGATCCCTGGGTCGGGAAGATCCCCTGGTAAAGGAAACAGCAACCCACTCCAGTATTCTTATCTGGAGAATCCCCATGGGCAGTGGAGCCTGGTGGGCTATAGTTCATGAGATCGCAAAGAGTTGGACATCACTGATCAGCTAACATACACACACATACACCTGGTTTCAATGTGACTTTCAAATGAGTTCTTTGTGATCTGCATTTATAAGCCAAGTGGGTTTCTCAGAGCTAATTGGCTCCCTCAGCCAATGGTAATGTTTATTACAAACGGAACCAAATCACACTTTGTGACCCAAATCGGGCTTTAGACACAGTGCTCTAAAGAGAGTCTCTTTTCTCAAAGCATAGACAGATTATAGGCAGTAAATTCATAAGTCTCAGGAGTCTCAATTAAGTAACACTGGCATTATAATCTACCTTGAAAATTTTTAAAATTAACATCAGATAAAATTAAAATCATTTTAAACAAGCCCTTACAACTTGCCACTATCACTGTGACAAGGGATAAATCTCACCGACTGGCTTAAGTCAAAAGATTGGCCACATCAGTCTTCAAGGCCAACCTCTTCCAGTCTCCCTCTGCTCTACCTACATATGAATTTCTTCTCTGCAGGTGTGTGTCAAATATCCCTTTGCCTCACTCTTCAAAGGACAGTTATGAATGCATTTAAGGCTATGTAACTGTTGTGGTTCAGTCACTAAATCATGTCTGATTCTGTGACCCCAGGGACTGCATCACATGAGGCTCCTCTGTCCTCCACTATCTCCCGGAGTTTGCTCAAATTTATGTCCATTCATTCAGTGATGCTAGCTAAACATCTCATCCTCTGCTGCCCACTTCTCCTCTTGCCTCTAATCTTTCCCAGCATCAGGGTCTTTTCCAGTGAGTCTGCTCTTCACATCATGTGTCCAAAGTATTGGAGCTTCAGCATCCTTCCAATGACTATTCAGAATTGATTTATTATTTATGGCTTATCCATATAATTCAAGGTAACCTACCCATCTCAAGATTTCTAATTTTACTACATTTTTGTCACAATCAGTTCACATTCACAGGTTTCAAAGATTAGGTCATGGGGATCAATTTTCAACCTGCCACAGCATGTCACTGGCAATACTGCCAGAATCACAGAGAGCAGGTTCTGATAATCCCAGAAGAAAAATCAACAAGCAAGACAGTGACAGATGACCCGTATGGGTGAAAATGTGAGCTCTTTAGTTAACCCTCCTGATGTTAATTCTCAGGATACTAGGAAGCCATTAGCGTGAACCCTTCAACAATGTGAGGGGTGAAGCACAGACCCCTGTGTAGTCAAAGGTCATGGGATAACTTTACAGTTGACCCTCTGTATTCATGCTTTTGTATCCTCAGATTCAGTCATGTAGTACTGCTGCACATATTTACTGAGGAAAAGAACCAAACGTAAGTGAACCTATACATTTCAAACCCATACTGTTCCAGGGTCCACTGCATGTATTTGAACCAGCAAAGAAGTCAAATGGAATCTCAAACCTGGTGTTTGGTCAGACTAAGAAGCAGACAGTGGTAGAAACAGCATTTAATTTCACTCTCATTTTTATGCTCCGGGCTGTTTCTCAGAGCAGATTTGCAATGGCCATCAAGGCACCAGCCTGGACCACAGACAGCCCAGCTGCTGCGACAGCGACATCAGTTAGCATCTAGACAAAGGCAAAGCTTTAGACTCGAGGCAGAAGCAGCTGGAGCCCAGGTGAGACACCTGAAGTCACGTGCTGGCCCCAGAGGAAAGCTTATTGAGGGTGGGAAAGAGGACACTTACCCATTCTCTCAGCATTTCTTCTCTGACTCTCCTACTAAGTTTATGCCAAGAAGAGATGTGCTGTGTGCTGCCCAACTCTTTGTGACCCCATGGACTATAGCCCATGCGGCTCCTCTGTCCATGAGATTCTCCAGGTAAGAATACGAGAGGGGGTAGCCATGCCCTCCACCCAGAATCTAACTGGCTCAGTGGTAAAGAATCCACCTGCCAATGCAGGAGACACAGGTTTGATCCCTGGCTGGGGGGAAGATCCCCTGGAGAAGGAAATGGCAACCCCCTCCAGTTTTCTTGCCTGGGAAACCCCATGGAGAAAGGACTGTGGTGGGCTAAAGCCCACAGGGTCACAAACGAGTCAGACACAACTTAGCAACTAAACAACAACAGACAACAGGAAACTAACTATAATATGGCAAGAAGTGTTGAAATCAGATTTCTCTTCCTTCATGAGTCTGTTTAAATTTATTAGCTTTTGATCATACTAGAAATAATGTATATATGTGTGTGTATATAATTATATATATGGCATACAATTATGAAAATTACAGTAAAGAATAAAAAGGAGAATCCAAGTCACCCACCACATACAGACGAGTACTAGTTAATTCATTTCAGATACAACATATAAATTAAAGAAGGAAAATAATTTGAAATCAAATTGAAGGAATGTTTAAATTTCATATTTTTTCACCACACATGTAAACTGCTAAAATATTCCTAAAAG